>CAUYQV010076537.1:0-53470 GCA_963574575.1 Galagoides demidoff
TGTGGCAGGCGCCTGTGGTCCCAGCTACTTGGGAGGCGGAGGCAGGAGACTCGCTTGAGCCCAGGAGTTGGAGGTTGCTGTGAGCTGTGATGCCATGGCATTCTACCCAGGGGGATAGCTTGAGGCTCCGTCTCAAAAAAAAAAAAAAAAGAGTAATACCACGACTGTGCTGATGGCCATTCCAGAAGTTCCAAAGCTGCTCTGAAGGGTGGACTAGGTGCTGGCGTTGGTGCATACCTTCCCAAAGGGGAGTATTTCCAAGGTGACCGTTGTGATATTCAGCAATAAGATAGGAGCACATTTTCTAGATTGAGTTCGCAAATTTAACCGTCAGACCTCATATTGGTACAAGGAAGTATGGTATAGGTTATCCTAGAGGCATTGCTTGTAGCAGAGAGTTACTGACAGTAATCTAGACACCCATCAGTGGGAGAATGACCGCATAAATCACAGCATGGTTCTACCTCAGAACACTCTGCAGTAGTTAAAAAGAGTAATTTAGATTCAGTTTTGATAATACGGATAGACATACTGTGACTATTTCAAAATTTGTAGAATGAAAGGTTCAGAATTATTTTACATATGTAAACCACACAAAACAATACTGTGTATCTATTTTAGATACACATTCATACATAAGCACCTAGAAAAAGCTCTTAAAGGTAAAATATCAAACTCTTAAGTGAGATTGCCTCTGAGGAAGTGAGATGAAATGAGGAGTGGATGAGTGATGTCTGTTGTCCTGGGGGGCATGGCAATTTAAGGGACAAGATGCAAGGAATTCAGTCTTATTTGTAAAGCTTGATTTTATTCTCAAGGCAATTATTTATGTATTATTTGTCGAATGAGTCTGATCAAGGATTATTTTTCCTCTGCCCTCGCACCAATGGAAGATTTGCTAACCTAGTCTAGACTGGCTAAGTATTCAGGGAATGGGCTGTGTAGACACAATGGCTCACTCAGAAACTACGGCCTCTCCATCCATTCCATCCCCCAGTACCCACCAGAGGCCAGAATCTTAAAGAATATAAGGGGTTGGGGCGGCCCCTGTGGTTCAAAAGAGGTAAGGTGCAGGCCCCATATACCAGAGGTGGCAGGTTCAAAAAACCTGGCCCCAGCCAAAAACTGCAAAAAAAAAAAAAGAATATAAGGAGTCTGCCGAATCTGGCTGTGGATTAATGGTAGTGGTACTCAGTCTTGACTAAACAAGTTCCTGTCACCTTGCTAAGTAACTCTGTGTGTATGTGCTGGGAAGTCTTCCTTTTAGGTACCTGGAAAAATTATACTCTGGGTTGGGTTTCAGGGTTAGCTTTTAGCCTCCAACCTGTTTAAGTTTTTTCTGTGACCTCCTTTGAGTTATCCAATTTCTGACTTCTTATGTGTAAGGACAAGGACAATGGAACGTGGCTAGAAAGATTGTATAAGAAATAAATTAAAGGAAAAAAAAAGAAAAAGAGAATGAATTTCTTTCTTTCTTTTTGCAGTTTTTGGCTGGGGCTGGGTTTGAACCCACTACCTCCGGTATATGGGGCCAGCGCCCTACTCCTTTGAGCCACAGACACCATCCAAAATGAATTTCTTCTTCTCCAGTTTGGCAACGAAAAGTTGGAAACACAACCAGAACAACTCTTTAGGTCAATCCCTCCTAATTAGTCACAGACTTAACGTATTTTGCTACTGATTTTATTTCCTTAGGACAGTGGTTCTCAACCTTCCTAATGCCGCAACCCTTTAATACAGTTTCTCATGTTGTGGTGACCCCCAACTATAAAATTATTTTCGTTATTACTTCATTACTATAATTTTGCTACTGTTATGAATCGTAATGTAAATATCTGATATGCAGGATGGTCTTAGATGAACCCTGTGAAAGGGTCATTCAACCCCCAAAGGGGTCGAAACTCACAGGTTGAGAATCGCTGCCTTAGAATATATATCCAACAGTGGAATTAATGTATCAAATGATAGCTCTGTTTTCAATTTTTTGAGGAACCTCCATTATGTTTTCCATAATGATTGTACTAATTTACATTCCCACCAATAGTGTGTAAGCATTCCCTTTTCCTCACATTCTTGCCAACACTTACTATATTTTGTCTTTTTGATAATATCCATTCTAACTGGAGTGAGCTGATATCTCACTATGGGTGTTTTTTGTTTGTTTGTTTGTTTTTTGAGACAGAGTCTCTTTATGTTGACCTCAGTAGAGTACTATGACATCACAGCTCACAGCAACCTCAAATTCTTAGATTTAAGTGATTGTCTTGCCTTAGCCTCCCAAGTAGCTGGGACTACAGGTGCCTGCCACAATGTCCAGCTATTTTTTGTTGCAGTTGTCCTGTTGTTTTAGCTGACCTGAGCAGGATTCAAACCCGCTAGCCATGGTGTATGTGGCTGGTGCCTTAACCACTGAACCACTGTGCCATGGTGCTGAGCCATTTTTTTTTTTTTTTGCAGTTTTTGGCCAGGGCTGGGTTTGAACCCGCCACCTCCGGCATATGGGGGTGGTGCCCTACTCCTTTGAGCCACAGGCGCTGCCCCCACCTTTTTTTTTTTGAGACAGAGTCTCATTATGTCACCCTCAGTAGAGTGCTGTGGCATCACGACTCACAGCAACCTCAAACTCTTAGGCTTCAGTGATTGTCTTGTCTCAGCCTCCCAAGTAGCTGGGACTATAGGCACCCACCACAATGACCAGCTATATTTTGTTGCAGTTGCCATTGTTGTTTTAGCTGACCTGGGCAGGATTTGAACCCTCCAGCCATGGTATATGTGGCTGGTGTTGTAACCACTGTGGCATGGGCGCCAAGCCTCTCACTGTGGTTTTAATTTGCACTTCCCTGATAATCAATGATGTTGAGCATTTCCTTGACTTATCTGTTGGTTACTTGCAGGTCTTCTTTTGAAAAAAGAAGATTCTGATCTTTTACCCATTTTAAACTGGATTATATATTTTTTGCTATTGAGTTTAGTTTCTTACACATTATGAATATTAACCCCTGATCAGATGTACAGTTTGCAAACATTATCTCCTGTCCTATAGGTTGTCTTCTTCACTCTGTGATTATTTTCTGTGCAGAAGCTTTCTATTTGGTTGTAATTCCATTTGTCTGTTGTTGTTTTTTTTTTTGAGACAGAGCCTCAAGCTATCCCCCTGTGTAGAGTGCTATGGCATCACAGCTCACAGCAACCTCCAACTCCTGGGCTCAAGTGAGTCTCCTGCCTCAGCCTCCCAAGTAGCTGGGACCACAGGCGCCCACCACAACGCCTGGCTATTTTTTTTTTTTGGTTGCAGCTGTTATTGTTTTAGGTGTATGTGGCTGGCGCCTTAGCCACTTGAGCCATAGGCCCCAAGCCCATTTGTCTGTTTTTGTTGCCTATGTTTTTTGAGTTCTTACCCCCAAATTCCTTGCTCAGACCAACACCATAAAGTGTTTTTTTCTGTGTTTTCTTCTAGTAGTTTTGTAGTTTCAGTTTATACATTTAAGTCTTCATTGTCAATTGATTTTTGTGTATGGTGAGAGATAGGGGTCTAGTTTCATTTTTCCGCATTGGGATATCCAATTTTACCAGCACCATTTATTGAAGAGACTGTTGTTTTCCCAAAGGTTCTTGGCACCTTTGTTGAAAATCTGTTGGCTATAGTTTTAGTCCATTTTCTGTTACTACAATTGAATATGTGGGATAGAATAATTTATAAGGAAATGTATTTCTTACATTTCCAAAGAATTTCTGGAGTCAAGGCGCTGCACACATCTAGTGAGGGCCTTCTCTCTCATAGGATCTCTCTGTAGAGTCCTGAGGTAGCTTAGGGCAACATATGGTAAGGGTACTCGTGAGAAAGAACACAAGTGGCTTTCATAACAGGTCCACTGGCATGATAGAGAATCCAGGCCTGTGATAACCCTTAATTCATTAACCTGCTAATCTATCACTCCAGGAGTGGATTAATCTATTGACCTAATCATCCCCAAAGGTGCCACCTCCCAATACTATTACATTGGGATTAATTCTCAACATGAGTTTCAAAGGGGACAAACATTCAAACCATAGCAGTTGTGTAAACGTACGGATTTATTTATGAGCTCTGTATTCTGTTCTTTTGGTCTATGTGTCTGTTTTTATGGCAGTATCATGTTGTTTTGGTTACTATGTTTGGCTGGAAATGTATCTTCAAAGTATATTTCTAGAATCACGATTCTTGGGTCAAAAAATAAATATGTAAATAAATACAGTCTTGCCAGATGTTGTTAAGTATTGCCAAATTCCTCCTTCAAAAGTGTTATACTGATTGTCATTCTCACCAGTAATGTCTGAGAATCCCCTTTTCTCTACTATCTTGTTAATAGAATATGTCCTCCTCAATCCCCAGGCTACTGTGCAATGCTGTCATTATAGCTCATTGCAACCTCAAACTCCAGAGCTCAAGTGATCCTCCTGCCTCAGCCTCCTGAGTAGCTAGAACAATAGACTTGAGCCACCATGCCCAATTGATTATTCTATTTTTTTTGTAGAGATGATGTCTCGATGAGTTGTCCAGGCTGGTCTCGAACTCTTGGCCTCAAGTGATCCTCATGTGTTGGCCTCCCAAAGTGAAGCAAAAAGGTAAAACAATCCTGATGTGAGATAATTATGGGAACATTTTTCTATAGTAGTTTAGTGTTAAGGCATCACTGCAGGAATCAGAATGTAATGTCTTCTCCTAGGACAGCGGTTCTCGCGACCCACAGGAACTGTATTAAAGGGTCATGGCATTAGGAAGGTTGAGAACCACTGCCCTAGGACCTGCCAACCACTTTTGGGCAATGTCACTGTCATTTTAGCTGGCAGGCAAGATGTATTTTGGTGAGTGGCTGAGCCAAAGGAAGGCTGGACACTTAAAATAAAAACAAAGAGGTGGCACCTATAGCTTAGTGAGTAGGGTGTCAGCCACATACACCAAGGCTGGCAGGTTCAAACCCAGCCTGGGCCAGCTAGACAACTGTAAGAAAAAATAGCCAGGCGTTGTGGCGGGTGCCTGTAGTCCCAGCTACTTGGGAGGCTAAGGCAAGAGAATAGCTTAAGCCCAAGAGTTTGAGGTTGCTGTGAGCTGTGACACTATGGCACTCTATCCAGGGCAACATAGTGAGACTCTGTCTCAAAAAAACAAAAACAACCCCCCCCCACCAAAGAATTCTTGGTTAAATTGAAGATTTCATTGGAACAACCAAAAAAAAGCTGTAACAAATAATCTCTTAGATGTTGAGCCATGTATCTTTCTTGAAAAATACTTAGCTTTTGTCACAAAATTTCTTTGGAGGTCATATTACTGACAAATAAACTGAGACAAATTTGTGGATGTGTCATTTAATGGTATCAAGTACCCCAAATTGAAAGATTTGCAGTATGTTTAAAATTACAACTCTTGTTATTGTTGTGCCCAGGAGTTCCACAAAGACTACATTGCCAAACAAATCACATTTACAGCAGAGTCCTTTTATTGAAGAGCTGGCCAGTGACTGCCTCAGGTCCCAACATGGGGTTTCTGAGAGCAGCCCCGAGTGCTTAAGGGGGTCAGGTTTTAAAGGCTTAGTCTGCACCCTGGTTGGCACACAGACTGTGCAGGTGCATTCGGGTGGGGGTAGTGAGCATTGTACAGAAGCAGAATTTTGCAGTTAGCTAGCTATACATCATCCATCTTTGTTTTAATACTTTTCCATACATCTTAGTTCCAGTACTTTTCTTCCATACATCTTTGTGTCAGTATTCTTTCCACCTGGTATTGCCTAAAGGTCGGTCTGGGGATAGTTGGTTCGGTTCCCAGACCCAGAAGTTAGTCAAGCAAGAAGTTAGTGAGTACTTCCCATCTATCCTGGGAGTGAACCAGACTTATTCCATTCTGTTGAGGGCTTGCAGCCCAGGAATTTGTCAGGAGTTAACGGGTATTTTTCCATTATAGCCTAGGCCTAACATTATAACTATTTAAAAGATTGTGAACTCATCAAAATGTACATGAATCAAGCTTTAATACATTGTATGATGCGTAGATTTACTTGATTTCTCAGGCCTGGTTATGCCAGTGCAGGAATTCTTTAACCTGAACACATTCAATTAAAAAAATTGACTTTAAAAATATCTGAAAAGGTCTGTGGGAAAAACACAAGTAAAGAGAGCAAGACTGAACACACAGGAAGAACTCATGGTGGAGCATCATGCCAGGGGAGACAGGAAGTGCATGATCAAGCATATGGTAGTTACTAGCCTAGGCAAGAGTGGGGACTGCTTTTCCAGAGACAGGAAGAAAGGGGTTAAAGTAGCATGTAGGTTGTTGTTTTTGTTTACCTACCATCCCTTATCCCTGCTTTTAGTTCTCCCAAAATTTTTTTGAGGAGGACTCTCCTTCTCTCCTTTGTATGTGGTCTTGGTACCAATAGAAGAGTGGAAATATGACCCAAGAAAAGCCAATCAGATTCTCTTTCTCTCTTAAATTTAAAACTGCAGAGGAGAAACACAAGAAGAGAATGATTGCACTGTCATTCTGAGGACATTGGCTCAAAGGAGACTGTCTTAAGTTTCTCCAGTTTATGCCCTTCCCAAGACTTGCCTGCTTAGCTTTCACTTAATTCTGTAAGTTCTGTGAACTCTGCAGTATCTTTCCCCCAAATTCTATTTTGTTTGAGTTTGCCAGTAGAATTCTGTTTGGTGCAAATAACTGTATGGGATATAAAGTGTAGGCACAGAAATATTTTAAGTATGAGGTGAGGGTGGGGTCTGTGTTCTCTGGTAGAAGCAACTGGGTGGATAGTTTGAAAAATATGTTGAAATTATGGAAAGAAGTTGATCCAGGATAAGTATAAATAAAGATACATAAAAGGTTTACTAATCAATGTTGACGGTCTAGCTAAGTTTGCAGAACATTAATATGTAGTGATTTTTCTTTTTTTTTGAGACAAGAGTCTATGTTACCCTTGATAGAGTGCCCAAGGCGTCACATCTCACAGCAACCTCAAACTCTTGGGCTTAAGTGATTCTCTTTGCCTCAGTCTCCCAAGTAGCAGGGACTACAGGCGCCCACCACAACGCCCGGCTATTTTTTGTTGTTGTCATTGTTGTTTAGCAGGCCCCCGCCAGGTTCAAACCCATCAGCCCTGGTGTATGTGCCCGGCACCATAACCACTGAGCTATGGGCCCCAAGCCAAAATGTAGTGATTTCCTTCAGTAACCTAGGTTCAGGAAAGAAGAAAGGGCCTGTGTTGTACTGGTTCAAAGCAAAGAGAGCACTGTCAGAAGCACAGCTGAGGCTTGGCGCCCGTAGCACAATGGTTATGGCCATAGCCACAGGCATCCAGTCTAGGGGTTTGAGCCTTGCCTGGGTCAGCTCACCAACAACAACTGCAACAAGAAAATAGCCGGGCGTTGTGGCCGGAGCCTGTAGTCCCAGCTCCTTGGGAGGCTGAGGTAAGAGAATCACTTAAACCCAAGAGGTTGAGTTTGTTGTGAGCTGTGACACCTTGGCACTCTACCCAGGGTCAAAAAAAAAAGGAACTGCCTCAGCTGGAGGCTGCAGCTCCTGCCTGGCAGCGCAGCACTGCAGGTCTGATCACGTGCAGGCCCGGTCACATGACCAGAGATCACGTGAGGCCCCAGTGTGCCAGGGGCCGCTGGGCTGGGACTGGGCTTCTGGGGTTCTGCATCCGCGGCTGGTGCGAGCGTAGCGGCCTCGGAGCCGGCGGATCTGCGAGGCCGGGATGGTGAGAGCCGCGAGCCGGGGCCTGCAGGGCAGGGCTGGGCAGCCGCCGCCGCCCCCAGGTTCAGCGCCTCTTCTCGTCCCTTCCGCTGCAGATGAACCAGACGACCCCGGATCCCGAGCGGGCGCCGACGTCCGAGCCCGTGTGGGAGCGGCCCTGGTCGGTGGAGGAGATTCGCAAGAGCAGCCAGAGCTGGTCGCTGGCGGCCGACGCCGGCGTGAGAGGCGGGCCCGGGACGCGCGGGGCGGGCGGCCGCGGTGGGTGGCGCGGCCTGCGGCCGGGGGACTGGAGCCCCGAGTTCCCCGGCAACCCGGCCGTCCGGCTGCTGCCCTCTTCGTCCTCCAGAACTCCACTGTGGCAGTTCTAGTCACTGGGCGGTTCGGAGGGCCTTGGCCCCCTGAGGCTCGGAGCCGGTTGTCCTTCTCGTTTGGGCTTCCTAGCGAGCGCTCACCTCCCTCCGAGGGGCAGATTGCGTTTCCGCCGCGCTGAGGGACCTGTACTGAGTAGGGTGTGAGAATAGCCAGCTAGTATGTGCACAACCTTGAGTGAGTTTTCAAGACGGGGCCCCTAAAGCTCAAAACTACTTCCCAAGTCCTACATGAATAGGAGTTTTGGATAAGAGTGGTGGTTGGTTATCTTAGTCTTTGTCTGTAATCCCTGTAAACAGGACTTTAAAACTTCTTGGGAAACAGCAAGTGTGCATTGACTGGTTTGCCACTCCTTTGACGAGCTTTCTTAGTGGTTTTAATCCCACTTGGTTTTTGTGCTGTCAAAAGCAGCATCATCCCTTTTGCATTCTAGCACATGCAGAGGTGAAAGTAAACAGGTTCTTTTGTTGTCTTGACACAGAGTAGAAGCATATAATATTGATAATACTGTGTGTTTATTTTTTAAATAGCTACTACAGTTTCTACAGGAATTTTCACAGCAGACTATCTCTAGGACTCATGAAATCAAGAAACAAGTGGACGGACTAATTCGGGAAACTAAAGCCACAGATTGTCGCCTGCATAATGTCTTCAATGACTTCCTTATGCTGTCAAATACCCAGTTCATTGAGAATGTGAGTTACTTAATTACATCATACTTATGAATAATACTTTTTGAGAGAACAGGAGATACGATAATTTTAAATGACCTATTACCAGTACCATGTTGCATCTTAAATTTTGGTAGAAATAGTGGTTCTTGGTAATTGAAGCTTTTTGCTCTAAGATTAATGCCTGTTGCTTGTTAATAACGTTTTAAGTTTATTAATTTAAAGCCTTTGAAAAGTCCTTATTTTCTAGTCTTTACATCCCTTTGTAGTTTTGAGAGTACAATAGTACTTTTAGTTGTACAGTAGGACTTTGTAGTTTTGAGTTCTGAATGGTGTATCACTCAAACCTTGTTATGTCATGCTGTGGAAGGACAGCCATATACCTGATCTGACCCTCTGAACACCAGCATGTAGCTTCAGTTATTGATTAGGCCCATTATGTTCAAATATATTATATAAGGGATGTGTATTGGAATACAATATGAATATTGGAATATTCTCAACTAAAGTTTTCTTATGGTAGCTGAACCTATGATAGAGAATCAACTATACATAGGTTACTGAGCTTTAACCTAGGTGTTATGTCTATATATTTATTGAATTAATTTTTTTTTTCTTTCTTTTTTTGAAACCATTTTGCTCTGTTTCCCCCACTTAGAGTGCTTTGGAGTGCAATGTTGTCATGGCTCACTGCAACCTCCAATTCCTGAGCTCAAGCAATCTTACTGTCTCAGCTTCCCAAGTAGCTGAGACTATAGGCATGCACCATGATGCCTGGCTAATTTTTCTATTTTTTTTTGTACAGATATGATGATATTCTTGTTTAGGCTGGTCTCAAACTCCTGGCCTCAAGCAATCCTTCTGCCTTGGCCTCCCATTTATTTATTTTCTTCTAGACAATAGGAACACATAGGTAAATTCAATAGAGACTTACCTTAGTGAACAGTATATTTCCAGAACAGAAAGGAAACATAAACAGTATATTTCCAGAATAGAAAGGAAATAAACATGACCAGAGCTGAGTGAGTGAAGGGAGACGTTTAAGAAGTGAGGATAGAGAGGAAGCTTAGTTAAACTGATCTGTATTTCTCATAGGGTATCCAGCTTTCTGAATATCAGCATTAATTTGTGAAAAGAAGCTTGTTAAAGTAGGCCATCTCCAGAAATTGTTAGATAGAAAATAATGGTAAGATTTTCAAAATCGCAAAATCATAGAAAGCCCAAGATTTGGGTGGCACCTGTGGCTCAGTGGATAGGATGCCGGCCCCATATACCAAGAGTGGTGGGTTCAAACCCGACGCCAGCCAAACTATAACAAAAAATAGCTGGGTGTTGTGGCAGGTGCCTGTAGTCCCAGCTACTCAGGAGGCTGAGGCAAGAGAATTGCCTAAGCCCAGGAGTTGGAATTTGCTGTGAGCTGTGGCATGACGGCACTCTATTGAGGGCGATAAAGTGAGACTCTTGTCTCTAAGAAAAAAAAGTCCAAGATTTAAGATTAAAAGAACACCAAATAGTGCTATGCAGATACCTTACACAGCATGTCTGTGTGTGTTTTAGTAGAGCAGGTTGAAATATCACTTGTAGCTTTTTTTTTTTGAGACAGGGTCTCCATTTGTTGTCTCAGAGTACAGTGGCATGATCATACCTCTTGGCAGCCTTGAACTCTTGGGCTCAAGCAGTCTTCCTGCCTCAGCTTCCCAAGTAGCTGGGACTAAAGGTACATGCCCCCACACCCAGCTAATTTTTCTATTTTTTGTAGAGATGGAGGCCTCACTGGTCTTGACCTCCTGGGCTCAGTCAATCCTTCTACCTAGGATTACAGACATGAACCACCATGCCTGGTTTACTTTTAGCCTTTTTTAGGGAGCTATGTGTAAAATTTTTTACTTTTTTGGAGCAGAGTCTCACTTGGTCACCCTTGGTAGAGTGCCATGGCATCTTAGCTCACAGCAACCCCAAACTCTTGGGTTCAAGTGATCCTCTTGCCTCAGCCTCCTAAGTAGCTGGGACTACAGGCGCCTGCCATAACACCTGGCTATTTTTTAGAGGTGGGGTCTCGCTTTGGGTCAGGCTGGTCTTGAAACTATGAGCGCAGGCAATCCACCCACCTTGGCCTCCCAAGTGCTGAGATTATAGGCATGAGCCACAGCACCTGGCCAAAATCAAGAACTTAATAAAGGTTTTAGAGGTCTTTCTCTCTCTCTTTTTTTTTTACGAGGTGGGATCTCTCTCTTGCTCAGGCTGGTCTCAAACTCGTAAGCTTAAATGATCCTCTTGCCTCAACCTCTCAAAGTGTTAGGATTACAGGCATGAGCCACTGAACCCAGCATGGTTTTAGAGATCTTTTTACCAGTTATTTCCTTTCATGACAAAAGAAAACTTCAAATTTTGAAATATAACGCGTAAAATTAAAATCAGTAGTCTTCTTATCAGTAGTCTTCTTATCATCTTATCATCTTCTATATAGAACTTCCATGCTGGGTGCTTTTATTCTACTGGAAGAGTCTAAACTCTAGTCTCTACTTCTCTGGTATACACAGCCCCGTCACTTTTCATCAGGCTGAATTTGATGTCTTTTTTTAATACAGGATCTTGCTCTTGTTGCCCAGGCTCGAGTGTGGTGGCATGATCATAACTCACTGTAATCCTGAACTCTTGCTAGTACCCTTTCACATGCATGTTGTTCTCATTTTTACCTTTCTTGCTGGGTCAGATACTCAACTCTTGTCAGCCAACATTGCAGCATTAGACAGGACAAGCGGGTGCTAGATGCACCTGTAGCAGAGTGATACTGTATTGGTACTGGACAGATACTTTTTAGTGGGGAGAAGTAGAGGGCATCCCTGTTCTTTTTCCTTTTCCTTGAGACTGGGTCTTGCTCTATTGCCTAGGCTAGAGTACAGCAGTGTCATCATGGCTCATTGTAGCTTCCAACTCCCAAGCTCAAATCATCTTCCCACCTCAACCTCCTGAGTAGCTGGGACTATATATATTGATTTGGACAGGCTTGCTCTGTCAAGCAATCCTCTCACCTTGGCCTCTGAAAGTGGTGCTAGGACTGCATGAGCCACTGCACCAGGTCTCAAGTTTTCTTTGAGTTTTCCATGATATTTCTGTGGAGTTTTTGTTTGTTTGTTTGTTTTCACAGAGTCTTGCAGTGTCACCTAAGGAGTACAGTGGTAGAGTCATAGTTCACTGCAGCTTCAAACTCCTGGACTCAAGTGATGTTTTTGCTTCAGCCTCTTCAGTATCTGAGACTATAAGTGTGTGCCATAATTCCTGGCTAGTTTAAAAAAAAAGGTTTTTTATGGCGATGGGTCTTGTTTTGGTGCCCAGGCTGGTCTTGAACTTCTGGTGTCAAGCAATCCTCCCACCTCAGCATCCCAAATTACTGGGATTATAGGCATGAGCCACTGTGCCCAGCTTGTTTGTTTTGGTAATTGTTCTTTATTTCCATCTATTTCTGAGAATTTCTTTCTTTCTTTTTTTTGAGACAGAGCCTCAAGCTGTCCCCCTGGGTAGAGTGCTGTGGTATCACAGCTCACAACATCCTCCAACTCCTGGGCTCAAGTGAGTCTCCTGCCTCAGCTGGGACCACAGGCGCCTGCCACATGCCCAGCTATTTTTTGGTTGCAGCCGTCATTGTTGTTTGGAGGGCCCAGGCTAGATTTGAAACCACCACCTTAGGTGTATATGTCTGGCGCCTTAGCTGCTTGAGCCACAGGCGCTGAGCCTATTTCTGGGAATTTCCTATTTTCCATTCATTTCTCCATCCCCCTAGTGTTCAGCCTTGTGCCTCTTCCCCCTCCAGTCAGTAGCCAGAACTCGTGTCCACATGTGCTGGTTGCCACTGTCAAATCTAACCACTTTCCTGACCTTGAATGCCATGTCACAGGTTTTTTCCTTTTGTGGCAGAGCATGGTGATGTTGAAAGAATGGCTAATTTGCTTAATGGAGTTGAAGAATCTACTTGCTGTACTGTATTGGGCAGTGATCTGCTTTTGGTATTTTTTTTCAAACTCTGACATCAATACCCATTTATTATGATTCAGGTTTGAATGTTGGTGCCATTTGGTTTCATGGTAGTTTATCAGAAAGATTATTCAAATTCAGGTAGGTGTCTGGATTTTATTAATTAACCTCAGTGGCAGCCACAGAGTTGCAGACTTTCTAGGGCAAGGACAGTCAGGACTTTCTAGGGCAGGAGAAATTAGTACTATAAGTAAAGGCTCATGAGGATACTCTAAGGGAGGAGAAATACTAATTAAGTTTGGTCAGTTTTACTGTCTAATTAGAGTGTAACACAGTTTTTAAAGCTTCATTAATCAGTTAATTTAGAAATTTATCCTAAAATGCTAAGTGCCATAATTAATGAGTTCAGTTTGTTAAAAGATCTGGTAAAGGCAGATTTTTAATTTAATTTAATTAATTTATATATTTTGAGACAGAGTCTCCTATGTCACCCTTGGTAGAGTGCTATAGTGTTACAACTCACAGCAACCTTGAACTCTTGGTCTTAAGCGATTCTCTTACCTCAGCCTTCCAAGTAGCTGGGACTTCAGGCACCCACCATAATGCCTGGCTATTTTTTGTTGCAGTTGTTGTTTAGCTGTCCCGGGCCAGGTTTGAACCCCACCCTTGGTGCATATGGCCAGTGCCCTAGTCGCTGAGCTATAGGCACTGAGCTTTAATCAACTCTTTTATATTGACTTTTTATAGCAAGTTATACATGAGTAGTTGAACAAAAAAAAAACTTGAAAAAAAAGAAAATCACAGTGAGTTGGCAGTGATGGATTTATTCTGTAAAAGAGAATCCTACCTATCTGTGCTATAAGGGTCATTCAGAAGCTTGGCCTTGCAAATCAGGGAAATTTTGTCTACCATCATGTAAACGGGCTAACAAAAATTTAACTATCATTTCAAGCAACAAAATAAAAATATATTTTACCTGTACCATTTCCATTGCTCCAAATGTTAATGGCCTCATTATCTGGTTGATAAGTTATACCATTTGATGTTCTCTGTTGCCTTGGGTGAGAATACCTGTATCATTGCCCATCAATATTATGTAATTTTAAGCCATCATGAAAAGGCTTAAAAACTTGTATCTTGCTGTTTTTGCAACTCTTTGATCAACAATGAGGTTGATCACATTTCCTAGTCATTTGTATCTTTTTGTTATTCATTTTTGGTGAATTGACTGTTTTGTGACCCACTGGCAGTGGATAACCGTTTTCTTCCCATTGTTTGTCTTTTTTTTTTAAACGAAGTATTAAGTTATTACCGTTGTGATTTATTTCAAGTGATGTTTTGACCTTGTGAATTTGCTTTCACATTCAGCGTGTGTATGATGAAGAAGTGGAGGAACCAGTACCTAAGGCTGAGACAGAAAGACCAGAACAGGTACCTGTACTGAGTCACTGCCAGTGAGTTCTTGGCTCTGAGAAGAAACAAGACTTGTCACTTGGCTGGTGAGGGGTTCTGGGCAGGGTAGTAGGGGAAGAGGGCAAACCCGTTCCTGACAGCCACCCACAGGTCGCATGCTTGCATTTATTTCTGAAATATAGTGTTAAATTCCTGAATTACACCATAAGAAGGCAAAGGTTAGGAAACGTTTTCTGTAAAGGGCCAGTTAGTAAATATTTCAGGTTTAGCAGGCCACATAGGTAATTTTTTTTCTATGGCTTCATGTGTTACAGATGCATCTGCCCTCTTGCTCAGATATTTTCATGTTGTACCTTGAACTCTGGGTTAGACACTTTCCAGCACTCTGGCAGACTTTCTTCTTTTTCTTTTACTCAGGAAAGCACAGTGGAATGAGAATACATGTATTATGGGAGTAGCTTTAAATTAGCTCTGATTTATTCAGATAATATAAATCACTTGAAAACATTGGTATTTTGCCAGTAACTATTACTTGTAGCAGGTGAAGCTGTTAGACTAGGGAAGGATATTAGAAAGCAGCTACGGTTTCGCCTATTTCTGGCATTAAATAAAAAAGAACTTTTAGTAGTATTCAAGTTCAGTTTGAAAGTGATGGCTATTTAGTGAGCCATTTTATAAAAGCCACTCCAAATTTATTTTACAGATGTATTTTCACAAAGTACAATAATAGCTACTGAACTCAGAAGCATGCATTCCCAAGTAGAAAACAGTATACCCAGTTGACCATCAGAACAACACTGTATTTATGTCTAGAATATTCGTGAGTTGGGGAAATGATACATGTTGTGTCATTTTTCATTATTTTTCATAAGTGATGGCACAGTTGGGTGTGAGGAGATTGTCACTGGGAGCTGCTGTTTTAGGAAGTAGAAACCTATGGGAAGTTTTCAGCAGGTTGATAATATAAATAGACTTTTTTTTTTTTCCTAAGGGGAGCATTGTTCTAGTGTGATACACAAAACAGACTAGAGATGAAACTGATCTCCTTTTCGTGGGTAATAAACTTAAAAATAATTGTAATTGTCCAGTGGGTGTTTTTGTTTTTGTTTTTTCACTGTAATTGGAGAATGATATCTCTGGCTAGAGAATTTCTCCTAAGTCTTAACTCCTACCATTGTCCAAGAGACTGTTAGTCAAGGCTGATGAGGTAGTAGTCATCATGGATCGAAAAGTCTAGGCTTTATTCCTCTCGTGTCTGAGAAGAGCCCAGTCATAGTCAGGGTGTTTTGAACACTTTCTCTAGCAGAACCATCACACAGCAATTGTACTTCTGTTTGAGTAGATGATGAACCTGGAGCTCTGGGGCCTTGGGTAGTTTGATGCATATCCAGAAAGCGGCAAAGTTAGGATTTAAATCTTATAGTCTTTCTCCAAAGTCTAGTGTCAAGGCATTCCGCAGAATCTGACTTTGACATTTTTAATTGTTTTATTTCAAGCACTAGGTTAGGCTTTAGAGAACATTCAGTGTTTTCTTTCTCTCTCTTTTTTTTAAGAGACAGAGTCTCACTTTGTCGCCCTTGGTAGAGTACTGTGGCATCACAGCTCACAGTAACCTCCAGCTCTTGGGCTTAGGTGATTCTCTTGCCTCAGCCCCCCGTGTAGCTGGGACTACAGGCACCCGCCACAACACTCAGCTATTTTTGTTGTTGTTGCAGTTTGGCTGGGGCTGAGTTTAAACCCAGCACTCTTGGTATATGGGGCTGGTGCCCTAGTCACTGAGCCACAGGTGCTGCCCCAGAACATTCAGTGTTTTCTTGGGATGGTAGCAATGTACTGGAGATTCATACTGCATAGTATTTGTTTTTTAGGAGAAGACCCGAGAACAGAAAGAAGTAGACCTTATTCCTAAAGTCCAGGAGGCTGTGAACTATGGCTTACAAGTATTGGACAGTGCATTTGAGCAACTTGATATAAAAGCAGGAAACTCAGACTCTGAAGAAGATGATGCTAATGAGCGTGTGGAGCTGATCCTGGAACCAAAGGTAAAGACATTTGTTTAAATGTTCCTTGTTACACCTCTTGTGTCTGGGGTCCTTGGGCACATGGTTGTTAAGTCATGGATTTTGCCACTAGGAGGTGAGTGTGTCACTTAGCAGTCTTTTTTTTTTTTTTTGAGACGGAGCCTCAAGCTATCCCCCTGGGTAGAGTGCCATGGCATCACAGCTCATAGCAACCTCCAACTCCTGGGCTCAAGCCAGTCTCCTGCCTCCGCCTCCCAAGTAGCTGGGACCACAAGTACCCGCCATAATGCCCAGCCATTTTTTGGTTGCAGCCATCATTGTTGTTTGGCAGGCCTGGGCTGGGAATTCGAACCCTCCACCTTAGGTGTACGTGACTGGCGCCTTAGCCGATTGAGCCACAGGCGCCGAGCCAAGTCACTTAGCAGTCTTACATTGACTCCGTCAGAAAAACGTGCTTCAGGAGTCGGGTCTTACTAATGCGGAGCGAGGGAGGGCAGCCCCTCCGAGAGGAGGCGGTGCCCGGCGGAGGAGGCTTCGTGACTCCCCGCAGCCATCGGGGCCTCCAGTCCCGCACCCACCACTTGGGACGCAGCGCCCTCGTGGGTTTTATGCTGGATGGAGGGGGCGTCGCCGAGGAAGCCGTAACTCCCCCGCTAACTCAGCCTCTCCAGCTCTTCAGGTACACACAGCCTCTGCTGTGCTTTCAGTGCCTGCGGCTCCTCGCAAGTTATTTTTGCCTCCTCCCTGTTGTGGTCAGGGGTTGGGGGGGGGGGCCGGCGGTGGGTGATACAAAGGGTTGGTAGAAATTTTTGTATAAATCGCTAAAAATTGAAAAAAAAAAAAAAGAAAAACGTGCTTCACCTGGGCATTGACCCAGCCTTCATGAGGTGCAAGGCAACATGCCCCGTTAGAGGGTACAGAGCTGCAGGACACAGACCCGGCTCTCTAGGCGTGTATACTGTCTGGTGGGGGAGAGGAGACATTTGTGAGAGTAGCTGTCATACACGCTGTGAGAGACAATGACTTCCAACTAGATGCTGGGGCACAGATGAGATTTGAATTGGGGTTTGAAGAGTGCGGAGGCTCATGAGAGGCAGACGGTGTTGGGAACCTGAAATTCTGCAGCTTGTGCTAAGGAAGACTGCAGAAGGATCAAAAGGCATTTGGGTTGTTTCCCGGGTTGGTTATTACAAATAGAGCTGCTGTGACTAATAAAGAGCCAAGATGTGAACGCTCACAGCAGCTTTATTTGTAATCACAGCAGGTGTTGATTTTTCTGGTACTTTCTCAGATTTTTAAAGGAGACAGTCGGTGCAACACAGAGTCACTCAGTAGTAAACATAGAAGTTTGCCATCTTGATTTGCAGAGAGTCTTTGTGGCACACAAGTCATAAGTGTCTTATGAATTAAAGCATGCCACAAAACGTTCATTTAACTGTAAGTTTCTCTTGCAGTTTGAGCTTTGCAGAGTCCTACCAAATTGGGGCACATCCTTTAGCACTGGTACACTTGGTGGCTTGCCTTTTTACTGTTTAGATTTAGAAGTTAGCCGGGACCCCGGGAAATGTATTGCCTGGGCCATACTTGATACTTCCAAATTACACACCACTTTCCCTTTCTTAGGAGGATCCTTCTGAGTCCCTGAGCAGAGGATTTGTCCAAGTTAGGGCCTTCTTTTCTTTACACCTGATTGATTGCTGTTACTGCTTTAGTACCTTTAACAGTTATATAATCCTCTCAGTCCTGTCCTGTGAAGTGTCAAAATTGTTCTCCCCTGCTTTGCCCATAAAGTTCTTTGATAGGGAAGAGATAACTGTGGCCAAAGGGCAGTGCTTTGCAGGGGACGAGCCAGGCCTAGGGTGGAGATCTTTCTTGACTGTAAATTTTTTCTTTTTCTTTCTTTTTTTTTTTTTGAGACAGAGTCTCATGTTATTGCCCCCGGTAGAGTGCTATGGTGTCACAGCTGACAGCCACCTCCAACTCCTGGGCTTAGGTGATTCTCTTGCCTCAGCCTCCCGAGTAGCTGGAACTACAGGTGCCTGCCACAACGCCCGGCTATGTTTTTGTTGCAGTTTGGCCGTGGCCGGGTTTGAACTCACCACACTTGGTATATGGGGCTGGCGCCCTACTGACTGAGCCACAGGTGCCGCCATTGACTGTAAATTTTTGCCATGCGTGTTGTGGGACTAACGGGTGGAGAGGCTGACGTGGGCACGTCTGCAGCGTGCGCTGTCACAGCCACTGTCCTCTTTCTTTGTTTTCTCATCTGGTCTCATTTTACTAACTTCACTTTTCTAAGTTGAGCAGTGTTGAACCATTATTCTGTTTCTTGGGTTTTCTTTTCCTCATACAGAGGCTCTTGTTCGTCTTTTGGATGTATTTCTTCAGTTCTTTACATCAACTGTAGACATTGCCTGGTTGCCAGTGTTTCTTTTCACTTAGCCCACGTGGGATGCGCTCTGTTCCCACTTTCTCTTTGCTCTGATGCAATGCAAACAGATCCACCTGGAGACCCTCTGTGCTTTATTTGTGACCTGTGTACCCCTGTCACACCCAGCGTACCCACCTACTTTCTTATAATTATGTCCAAGCATTTGGATTGTGTCCTAGGTATGTTCTCCAAATTTGAAACTGTTATTGATCCTCAGATATGTATTTTACATATGAAAGTAGTATAAAGCAACACTGGGGTGAGCCAAAAATTTTATTTTTAATATAAATAATTGTAGAAATAAATATTTATTTAAAAATATGTTAAAACATTAAATACATATTTTAATATGAAAATGTATTAGTATTTTACTTATATATTGCATATTTGATCTATGTAATATGTAATTGTATAATTACATAGATAATTATATGTTATATAGATAATAGAACCTCCATGGTTGGCCACCTCCTTAAGTTTACCTGATTTTCATAGACTGGACATGCACATCATGTCCTTATCAGTACAGTAGGCCTCATTCCTTATGTTGACCAGTTTGTTACACTCCCTAGGGGATCAACTTACACAGGTTCTTTTATGTGTGCGCGTGCGTGTGTGTATGTGTATATATGTATATCCATCCTTTTTTTTTTTTTTTTTGCTCACTGGTAATGTGTTTTAGGAGGAAGGTGGGGAGGGTTAGAACGCTCACAAGTTTTGGGGAATGGAGTTCTGAGAAGAGGTGATTCAGCTTTACCCTGCCAACGTTACCTAGGATTTCACTTTTTTTTAAACAATGAATTTTTTTTCTTCCTTTTACATTAATTTACTGTGTTTCTTTTTTTTTCTTTTTTCTTTTTTTTGAGATGGAGCCTCAAAGTATCCCCCTGGGTAGAGTGCTACGGCATCACAGCTCACAGCAACCTCCAACTCCTGGGCTCAAGCGATTCTCCTGCCTCTGCCTCCCAAGTAGCTGGGACCACAGGCGCCCGCCACAACGCCTGGCCATTTTTGGTTGCAGCCATCATTGTTGTTTGGCGGGCCCGGGCTGGGGATTCCAACCCGCCACCTTAGGTGTACGTGGTTGGCGCCTTAGCCGATTGAGCTACAGGCGCCGAGCCAATTTGCTGTGTTTCTTATTCTCCACCTTTATTATGTAACTTATTTTGGGGTACTCAGCTGGAATAAGACATCAGATGGAAAACTCAGTTTTATTTCCAACCTAAATGTCTGATGGCTTGTTCCCTTTCATTACATATAGGATCTGTACATCGATCGTCCTTTACCGTATCTCATTGGATCAAAGCTGTTCATGGAGCAAGAAGATGTAGGCCTTGGAGAGCTGTCCAGTGAAGGTGCTGTTCTTTACCAGATTTTTTTGTGACCTTTAACATTTCTACTTTTTGTTTGAAAGTAATTTCAAACTTTACATTAAAGTTGCAAGAGGAGTACAAAGAACTCATATAGACTCACTCAGGTTTACCAGCTGTTAGTAACATTTCTCAATCAGACATTTTATGATTGATTCTGTGTATATATAGACAAAGAGACACATCATGCCCTGTTATTCCTAAGTATTTCCATGTATATGTACTTTAAGGACATTCTCATCTATAACCACAGTGTAATTATAAAAATCAGGAAATTTTACTGGATATAATACTATTATTTAATCCTCGGTCATGTTACCATTTTGTCATTTGTCCCAAAAATGTCCTTTATAGTTTGCCTCTTTTCTTCTCTGGTCCAAGACTCAATCCAGGGCCACATGGGATTTAGTTCTTGAATCTTTCTCATCATATTTTAATCTGATAACAATTTTTTAACCTTTCTTTGCTTTTCATGACCTTGACATCTTTGAAGAATACGACTCACTTTTTTTTTCAGTATGTGATGAATAATTTTTGGGGAGTGAGTACCTTGTGAAATACTTTGAAAGTATATGTCTCATTCCTCACCATAATGAAGAATTTTAAATTTCAATAAATGGGCAAGGATGGTTTTATCAAAGTCTGTGTGATTCTGTTGTATAGTGGTTTATGATTTTAAGAAGGAGCTAAGGACATTTTCTTATGGCTCATGATGGTAACTCTGACCTCTCTTCTCAACAGAAGGCTCTGTAGGCAGTGATCGTGGCAGTATTGTGGACAGTGAAGAAGAGAAAGAGGAAGAGGTGAGGACTGTCGAGTTGGCCAGGTCATGGTGGGCAGGAAGCTTGGGATGTGTTCAGTAAGAAAAGGAACATATTTATGAATTAGCAATCTGTTTTCATAAAACTTGAACAGTCATAGAAGCCATATTCTGAAGTTTTTCCTTGAGGTTAGGTTTTATTTTTGTCTTATGTACCAAAACAAAGAAAACTGCTTCGATTTCTTTTACTGTTACTCTCCCTCCTACCTTGCCACTAAATCCCTCTCTCACCCCATATATTTTGAGGAGGGAAGCTTAGATATTTTGGTGGAATCTCTGCCCTGGATATAGTCCACATTTTCTTTTGGAAGGTTTTGTACTAAAAAAGTCTTAAATGTAGAGCTAAACAGAAACAGGTCTCCATTTAAGACTTTTTAGTATAAAACTTCTAGATCAGGTAATATTTTCTTAAGCAGTCTTGCTGTAACAGATGGTCATTAGCTGAATCCTGTGTCTTTAACCCACCGATCTTGACCAAGTTGCTGGTAGCAAATACCGACGTTCCCTTCTTGGGCCTGATGAAGTAGTTATCTTACTTGGAGGTAATATAGAGAGTGGAGTCCAAAATAAAGTGAGACTGACTTTTGTTAATTTAGTTAATTAAGATTACAGCACTTTAAAACCAAAGATTAGAGTTGAAAGTGCAGATGATATGAACAAAGTGTTAGAGGTGTTTAAGTGAACCACAAAAATTACATGTAGACCGGAACAACCCTTTATGATATTGCCAATTGTCCATGTGATCTGCACTTGGGTACTGAAGGTGACCAGAAGTTGGTACAGAGGGACTGAGTATCAGAGCTTTTCCTCAACTTGACATAGTCAACTTGCCCCAGGGACTCAGACCTGAAATCCTTTCTGTGCTTCCAAGTAAAGCCTGTTTAACAACAAAGCCTTTTTTCCCTCCCAAAGGAGTCAGATGAAGATTTTCCCAATCATAGTGATAATGATCAAAACCAGGTAAGGCTCATATATTGAAACGACTTTATTTTAGAATTTTAATTGACAAAGTGGGGATTTTTTCATGTTTATAGCTATTTTTTTCTATACACATTTCATGCATTTAGGCCATTTGCCCCCTTTGTGTATTTCCCCCCTGATTTTACTTTATAATTTATCTTTATTTTTCTTAGAAAAGAAAGAATAAAAAAACAGAATTGGAAAACAGAGCCTCCAAAAGAAGGCCTGATTACCCAAACTGAACTATTTCACATGAATCCTCCTCCTTCTCTGCTTTAAACTTTGAGATTAATTCTCACATGATGAGAACTTCAAATCCCGGTCTCTTTAGCAAAGTTATCTTAATTTTTGAATATTTATCTAAGGGCATATTCTGTTCATAATATTTTATTTTCTGCTTTTCTATGTTAATATGTTTCCTTGTCATTTTAGGTAGTCTTTGTAATTTGCTTCGTAAACAATTGTTTTGTTTTTTTGGGGGGACAGAGTCTTACTGTGTTACCCTCAGTAGAGTGCTGTGGTGTCATAGCTCACAGCAACCTCAAACTCTTGGGCTTAAGTGATTCTCTTGCCTCAGCCTCCTAAGTAGCTGGGACTATAGGCACCCACCACAATGCCTGGCTCTTTTTGTTGTTGTTGTCATTGTTTAGCAGGCCTGGGCCAGGTTTAAACCCGCCAGCCCCAGTGTATGTGACCAGCGCCTTAACCACTGAGCTTATAGGTGCTGAGCCTGCTTGGTAAACTTACATATAGCATTTTTAAACATGTTGATAAATAATACTGTCATAGTCTCTAAATGTGTAAGGGAAAATAGTTTATTTCTAGAGTTTTATTTTTTAGATAATGCTGGGTTCAATATCTTTATACATAGAAATCCTTTGCCTCTGTGAACTGTTTCTTAGGAATAAAGTGGTGTAATGTTACATTAACGGCTCTTGATACTGTTTGATACTTATAAATTATAGGTCATGCGTATCAATTTTCCTACAATCTTACCAACACTAGGGCGATGATTTTAACTAAATTTTTGCTACAACAATATATGTACCATAGTGTATTGAGATTGTCTCAATTTCAGTTTCCTAACTGGGAAAAATTTTTTCACAAAAATTGCCAACAATCAAATGAAGGAGTTTGCACTTTTTGGTTGGTACTTGTATCTTCCTGGTTGCCTTCACAAATGTTATTGGTCTCTATAATTTTATTAATTAGTCTTCCTTCAGAGGCTATTTTGCTCTATGGAATTGACTTTCGAGGTCTAAAAATACAGTTTTTCAAATAGTACAGTGTAGTGATTAAAAGAATTGGCTTACTCATTTCTTTTTATTGTAAAAAATTAACTGGTTTTATATGCTACAGCTAACCTCAGAGTGGTAAGGATGAAGTTAAATAATAAAATGCTTTTAGCATTGCGTATGGCACAGTTTATTTACTGAAACATGTAGACTATGTAAATTCTACACTCTGATGGCTGCCTTTGGAAAAATTAGAACAACTCCAGTTGTTACAGCGTGTTCCTTCTAATCATTACTCAGCATTCTAAGATAAGACTGTGCTTACTTTGTTTATATTTCTCTGGTGATGAACATTTTGAATGTTTTATGATTGTACTTTTGCCCTTTCATTAATGAATACATTCTTTATTTAGATTTTCAGTAAATCTTGTGCATTACTCCTGGCAGCAAGTGGATTGCTTCGTAACTTGCTACATAATGATTGTCATCATTTTTCTTTTTAAAAAGCTGTTTGTCACTTTTTTGAAGGGGCCTAAAGGCCAAGTGACCATGCCTCCTTTTCAGCTTGATGTCTGTGCCAAATCTCTAACCTGGTATTTCGTACTCTTAGCACACGACACAAATGAGTGATGAAGAGGATGATGATGGCTGTGACCTTTTTGCTGACTCTGAGAAGGAAGAGGAAGATATTGAAGATATTGAAGAAAGCACTAGACCAGTAAGAAAGACTATAGTTGCCATCCCTTGGCAGCGTTTTAGAAATGGTACCCACGTCTCTTTCATTTTCACTTGTATTTGTAGCGATCTTGTTTTCCATCACATTTGTCATTTCAGTTACATGAGCATCCCAGAATGCCTCACAAATACTACTTTCTTCTCTGAATGTTACTAGTTTACAACTTAGATCGTCTGTTAATAGAATCTGTTCAGTTCTAGGGTTTTAAGACCATAGTGCTGCTCCCTCCATTCCCAAGCATCTTGTACCAGTTTTCTTATCTAGATTTTTAAGTGTTAAAGTGAAGGATTAAAAAAATAAGGAGGTAAAGAGCACCTGCCTTTGAAGGACCATCTTATGAGTCCTCTTCCTTGAGTGATCTGTATAAGCTACATACATTTAAATTTGTTTAATGAAACTTTGTTTTCTCCTCAGTTCAACTTTTTTGCTATTGTTTGCATAATTTTGTTAGGTGTTCAAAAGTAAACTGTGCTAGTTTATCTGCTACACAATAAGTGATTCTTTTGGTCTCTTCTGTGCATAGAAAAGAAGTGTACCGACATTTGCTGACGAGCTGGCGGCCAGGATCAAAGGGGATGGCGGGAGCCGAATGGGACAGGAGCAGACAAGTGAGCCACAGAGAAGTGGGGTTGGGGCGTCAGTGAAGTGTAAGGCCCAATGCTGGCTTCACCGAGGGTGGATTTTCCTTTTTTTTTCTCCTAAGACAGAATCTTGCTCTGTTGCCCCAGCTAGTGTGCAGTGGCATCATCTTAGCTCGCTGCAACTTTGAACTCCTGAGCTCAAGTGATTCTCCTGCCTCAGCCTCGTGAATCTGGGACTGCAGGCTTGTACCACCATGTCTGACTTATTTTTCTAATTTTAATAGAGAGGTGGTCTCACTATTGCTTATGCTAGTATTGAACTTCTGAGCTTAAGCTGTCTTCTAACTCAGCCTCCCAGAGTGCTAGGATTGTAGGTGTGAGCTACTATGCTCAGCCAGATTTTTTTCTTAATTACTAAGGCACAAGAGGCTTATACAGTAGTTTTTATTTTTTGGATGGTTTATAGATTCCTTTTATTACGTGAATACTGTGGCCCCCAGAGGAAAAATGCATATGTACATATCTAGATAGCATTTTACCTATAATTTTGGGAAATTAATAGGTAGGGCAGAGAGCCATGGGCACCAATGTAAGAGTCTCTGACTTAATATTTACCACTATATTTTGAACAAATAAAAATGTACTATATCCTGTGCTGTGGTTATTTATCAGGGTAGAAAGATAGCAGAATAATTCTTTTTGAACAAATACAGTCCAGGTATGCATATGAGCCTGGTCTAGAAGTAGAAGCCTCCACCTTACAAAGGAATAACTCTGCGTGCCACTGTGGGCGGGCACTGAATTAAATTCTTTGGTGGAACTAAGATGCAAGGTTGAATATCTTGCTCATAGCTTCTAAGTCATGAAGATGACAGATGTGTAAAGAATCTGTATATACAGACAGTGCCCCAAAAATGTACACACCCATTTTAAGAAAGGAAAAGACTATATTAAATTTGTAAATCTTAAGTCACATTTGACTTCTGCCATTACAAGAGGTGCTCAATACGACTCAATTCATCTTTTGTTATCAGTATATATTGAGTATTAACAATGTTCATACAGTTTTTCCTACCTTAAAATGTGTGTATTTTTGGGGGGCGCCCTCTGTATAAACCAAGTGTGGGCTACGTATTCTTAAAACCATGAAATACTCTTCAAGCTTTATCCTCAGGAGAAGCAAAACCTCAGAAGACATTGAAAGAGAAGAAGGAAAGGAGAATTCCATCCGATGGTAGGCCTTTCCCCTCAATTCTGCTGTTTTAGGAACTTTCTGACTGGGAATATTCCTTATTTAATTCATAAAATGTTACTTAATAGGTTGACAAATTAGGGTATGTCTCCATTTGCTGTTTCAAAGCATCTAAAAGCATGTTTTGGGGTGTTGGGAGGAGAAGTAGGTATGGAGTAAAAATGCCTGTAAAGATTTGAATTATTTGATTTTATAGTGGTCATTTCTAACATCTTCTAGAAGTATAGAAACTAGGGCTTTCTAGCATTTGTTTTCAAGAAAGACTATATGAGGACCTTTTGTATTAAATAGCAATGTCCAGTATATTCCATTCATCACCATGTCAGTTGGTTGCTCAGTGTGTCCTTCCTTCTCCAAGATTTTTGACATGCTGGGTCTTAACTGTGGTGATAGAATTATATACTTGCTTTCAAATTAGTAAGTCTGGATGAAGGGAGATTGCTTAAAGAATTCACTCTGTCTGCTCCAGACTTCGACGTACTTGAGAGTGAGAGTTCAGAGAGTCTTTCAGGGCTTCAGTGGACTGTTGAGTGGGGTTTGGTTTGAAATTCATCACCCTGCCCTCACATACTCTGTTAAATGTGATTGGATAAACTCAGTGTCAGTTTCGGAACAATAAAGGACAATCTGGGAATTTTGGTTCCAAACCCATCTTTAATGCTCCCTGCACAACATTTCCGTTTGCTAGATGAGGAAGATAACTTATTCGCACCCCCCAAGCTAACCGATGAAGACTTCTCACCATTTGGCTCCAAAGGTGGCCTGTTCAGTGGAGGCAAGGGACTTTTTGATGATGACGATGAGGAGGTGAGTCAGTGGCACCCAGCCTGGTTCTTTGTAGCTGTCATGGGTCCACCAGGAAGATGCTCACTTTGTTCGTTTAGTGGGGGAAAAATGGCTTCTCTTTAGGAAGTTTCTTCTACTTTTCATATTTTGGGAAATTTTAATCTAAGAATCACAGAATGAGAACTACTGTATCCTGATGCCCTTTGTTAGGTAAGGAGAAGATGTGAGAGTGTGAAGAGTGAATACTTTACTGGATGAGGTGATTGTTTCTCTTCTAATCTGTTGTCTTCTTCCATCTTTGTATTTAATTCCTGTGCAGACCTTATGGAAGGTCTGATTTTACCATAGTCTTCACAACTGATTTACTGGCAGAATAGTAAATGTGGAGCTTTTAATTTTACAGGTTACTTTTCCTTAGAAATCTTCAAATGCAGCTACATTTTCTCCTAATTCTTTGAATTCTTTGTCACATACCTTAATACAACCAGAGTGACCTCTTCACGGAAGCCCCCCGCGATCGACAAGCTCACGCCCCTGTTCATGAAGGTAGGTTGGGATTAAGGCTACCTCTGCTTCTTGGTTTGAAGAGTTCCAGAATTGTTTCTTTCCCATTAGGACATGGAATCCTGAAGTTGTTCCTGAGTTATAATTCTTTGTTAAACAGGAAGCTGTTGTTTTTACCTTGGTTCAGTTAAAAACAGTTCATCTTCACTAATTCATGTTTTGTAAAAAAGAGAGTACCTTTTTGTAGATCTACCTGTAAATCTACATACTTAGGAGAGAATTGATACAAAGTCAAACAGGGAAAGTCTATCTTTCTTTCTTTTTTTGAGACAGAATTGCCCTTGATAGAGCACAGTGGCATCAACTCACAGCAACCTCAGACTCTTGGGCTTAAGCAGTTCTCTTGTCTTAGCCTCCTGAGTAGCTGGGTCTACAGGTGCCTGCCACAATGCCAGGCTATTTTTTTTTTTTAGAGATGGGGCCTCATTCTTGCTCAGGCTGGTCTTGAACTCTGTGAGCTCAGGCAGTCCACCTGCCTTGGCCTCCCAAGTACTGGAATTACAGGTGTGAGCCACCGTGTCCAGCCTCTTTCTTTCTTTTTTTTTTTTTTTTTTTTTGAGCAAGAGTTTTGTTGTGTCATTCCAGATAGTGTGTGTGGTATCATCATAGCTCAAACTACTGGCCCAAAGAATCCTCCTGCCTCAGCTTCCTGAGCGGCTTGGACTGTAGGCGGTTACCACTACACCTGGCTAATTTTTCTATCTTTTATAGAGATGGGGTCTTATTCTTTCTTATAGCAGTCTTGAACTCTTAGGCTCAAACAATACTCCTGCCTTGGCCTCCCAGACTACTGGAATTACAGGCATGAGCCACTGCAGTCCACCTGGAAACATTTGTTTCTTTGTGATCAGAATGTTGGTAGAATCAAGAAACATTTCTGACATTGCATATCAGGTTGGAGATCAGTAATTCCCCAACCCAGTGTACACCAACATCATCTGTGTAGTTTTATAAAAGCACATATATTTTTTTTAAGCCTGCAGATTTTATCCTACTAGGTTTGTGGTAGTTCTTAGCCATTGGCAATTAGTTTTTTGGGTTTTTTTGAGACAGTCTCACTATGTTGCCCTGGGTAGAGTGCCATGGCATAACAGCTCACAGCAACTTCAAACTCTTGGGCTTAAGCGATTCCCTTGCCTCAGCCTCTCAAGTAGCTGGGACTATAGATGCCTACCACAATGCCTGGCTATTTTTTGTTGCAGTTGTCATTGTTTTAGTTGGCCCAGGCTGGGTTCGAACCCTCCAGCCTCGGTGTATGTATGTGGCTGGCTGCAACCACTGTCCTATGGGCGCTGAGCCGGCAATTGGTTATTTTAAGTGACTCAGTCTCCTAGGTGCACGTGATCAGAATTGGGGCCCCTCTGAAGCTCCTTTTTGTCTTTGCTGAGGCCAACCCAGCTACCCTCTGGCTTTTGCTCTTCATTTTTGGCTGATAATGGCTTTCCTAGTTTCACTCTTGGTTCTCATTCTCTTTATTTTTTTCACTGACATCTCACTTTTTCTCAGAAAGAAACATTTAATAGGGACGAACAGAAGCCATGTCTTCGCTTGGGTGGCCATGCGAAGAGATAGGAGATGTGGATCCTCTGCCCATCTCCCAGTTTTTGCCCTTGTTTTTTTACTTGTTCATTCTCATCAAACTGGAAAGGGTTAAGCTAGAACTACTTTGGTGAGCGCTGGTGGTGCTGCTTCTGCCTCCCTCGGACTCTCCCACGCTGTTGTTACTTGTCCACAGTCTGTGTGACCTTCCATGGGAGTCACAGCAAAGTCCTGACATCAGTAGAGGAAAAAATACTAAGAAATTTTAAAATGGCTTGTTTAGGAAATATTTAGAGTCTCCTTTTAGTCATATATTATGTTGCACATGTTTCAGGAAGGTGAGTCTAACAAGGAGTAAGTTATTTTCTTTGTGAAAATAATTATCCATTTCTTTCTCATTCTAGAGTCTTCATCCTCCAAACCTGGAAAGAAAATTCCAGCGGGAGCTGTTTCTGTATTTTTAGGTAACGTAACTTTTAAGGCTTGTTTTTTAAAAACTATATAACTGCTATTTTGTCAGTTCTTAAATTTTTATCTCCTGAAGACTGGCTGGAGAGTAGGAGGCACCTAGAAGCTTCAGAGGGCATCAGACAGCTTATATCATAGAAAGAACTCATTGAGTTGCACCCGTAGCTCAGTGGGTAGGGCGCTGGCCACATACACTGAGGCTGGCGGGTTTGAACCCAGCCTGGGTCAGCTAAACAACAATGACAGCTGCAGCCAAAAAATAGCCGGGCATTGTGGCCGGTGCCTATAGTCCCAGCTACTTGGGAAGCTGAGGCAAGAGAATCACTTAAGTGCAAGAGTTGAGGTTGCTGTGAGCTGTGACACCACGGCTCTCTACCGTGAGGACAACATAGTGAGACTCTACCTCAAAAAAAAAAAAACCAAAAAAAAAAACTCATTTACTGAGGTTAGCTTATATTCTTCTGGAAATCATAGGCCTTGGACTCTTTTATGTTTGAATGACCAGGTAATTCTGTGCTGTGGGATGTTCTATAGCAGTACTGGAAGGAGGTTAATGGCCCTGTTACTGAGTTTCATGAATGAACTGAAACTGAAAGTTCTTGGAGGGTGGTATTGTTTTTTAACGTAACAACAGGAGGTCCACACTGGCTCAGGGCTGTGGTTGTCTTGTCCCTTATCCATAGCAGACACTGATGTGTTTGGTGCTGCCTCTGCTCCATCACTGAAGGAAGCCCAGAAGCCTGAGCAGCCCCCACCAGGAAAAAGCTCCTATACCCCAGCTCCCTCGAGCCTCTTTGATGATGATGATGACGACGACGACTTTTTTGCAGCATCCAGCAGCAAACCTTCCAAGACAGGTACCTGTTTCTGCCTCTGTTTATGAGAATTTAAGGAAAAAAAGAATGATTGACATTAAAAGAGCATAAGCCCCCCCTGGTTCTGTATCTCTCTCATAGTATCAGAATCCCTTCTCAGGCATTCCCATCACTGAGTTGTCTGTACTTGAAAAATTGTAGTGCCTTACAAGGTTCTGTTTTATAAACCAATCTTTTCTGCTCTGAAAACTAACTATTAAGATTATCTTTTTTGGGTGGTACCTGTGGCTCAGTGAGTAGGGTGCCGGCCCCATATACCAAGGGTGGTGGGTTCGAACCCAGCCCTAGCCAAACTGCAACAACAAAAAAGAAAAGCCAGGCATTGTGGTGGGCTCCTATAGTCCCAGCTACTCGGAGGGGGCTGAGGCAAGAGAATCGCCTAAGCCCAGGAGCTGTGACTCCATGGCACTCTACTGAGGGCAATGAAGTGAGACTCTGTCTCAAAAAAAAAAAAAAAAAGATTACCTTTCTTACAGAGAGCTGAAATCTTTCCCTCTATAATTTTGCTCAGGATTTCTAATTCTGACCTTTGAAATTACAGAACAAATTTTAATTATACTTTCTTTCAGCCTCCCTTAGTGAATGTCATGAACAGAACGACACATGCTAAATATCTAGTTCCCATATTCTCTTTTCTCTGCAAAAAAACTCAGGTGTTCTTGACCTTTCTTTATATGACAGGGTTTCCAGCCCCTACCTATAAACTCTCCTTTTTTCTCCCTTCAGATGTAAGTTCATATGTTCGCAAAGTCATTCTTTTTACCTTATTCTTTAATGTGCAGATGAATCTCCCAGGGGTTCTTGGTCAAAATAAAGATTCTGATTCAGTGGGTCTAAGGTGGGCCCCAAGAGTCTCCCTTTCTAACAGGGTCCCTGGTGGGCAGAAATTGGTGGTCTGTGGATCACACTTGGAATAGCAAGACTTAGATTCATTGGGCACTTTTCTAGAAAAGAAAAGTAGATCACTAAGGTGCATACAATTTTCAGCAACTTGAAAAAGGAAAGCTTGCCCTAAAGGAATAGGTGGAACCAGAGTGCGTGTGGAAGCCAGCTGTCCAGCCTTGTACAGTGTTAGAGGTAAATAGTAAGAATGGAGGCAGAAATGCAAGGGAAGATAGCCTACTTACTCTGTGAAGAAAGAGCACTACCAGATGCATCTAGACTGACCAAAATGACCGTGAATGTAAGTAGTAGTGCTGATAGCTCCAAAGGGCTCTCACTTAGCGGATGTCTTTAAGAACTCATTTGGAATCACAGATAAGTTGATGCTGCTTTCAATGATAACTGATCTCTCAGGACATTCAGGAGTCAGTCCCCTCATTTCAGTCACACATGCCTCGGCCTTGTGGCATGTGTGCTGGAAACCGCCCAAATGTGCTTGTGGCAAATGCTGGAAACTGCCCAAATATTCCTCAGTAGGGTAAGCTAATGGCCATTCCATTCAGTGGGATTTTGTAAAGCTGTTAAAAAGAGTGGGTCTGTGCGTGTTCACTTGAGAACATTTTCCGGATACATTAAGTGGAAAATGGAAATTATAAAACATTGTTAAAATAGTCTTATAATTGAAAGCCTTATCTGTGAATATCTAAAGTTAGTTCATTAGTATGTCTTTCAGGGGAATTAGAAATGTGTACTGAACTGTTCCTACGTCTATCTTGTTTGGGTGGGCTGCTGGAGGGTTGGGGGTTTCAGTATTTGTTTTTATCTGCTTTTGTATTGTTTGATTTTTTAAAAGTAGGAGCCAGCCCTCACTTCTCCAATTCTTAGAATGGTTGAGTTGATGGCCCTTTTAAATGATCTTTGTTCTTGTAGGTCTCTACTTTTTAAGCCATTCCAAGCTACTCTAAACATAAAGATGCTTGCTACTTGGAACAGTGTGTCAGACAGATGGTTAACTTGTCCGTCCTGTGTTTCAAATTCAGCTGCTGTTGTGCTATTTGAAAAATTTTAAGGGAAAAATATAGTTCCACTTTAATCTATATATTTTTATGTAACTTTATGCTGTGGTATCTTTTTAAAGGCAAAGTCCAGTCCACTGCTAATATCTTTGATGAGGAGGAAGGAGATCTGTTCAAAGAACAAGCAGGGTCATTACCAGGAGCTACTGTGAGTCAGACAGATGAAAACAAAGCAAGAGCAGAAAAAAAGGTGAGCAGGAGGAATTCCACTGGACCACGAAGTGTTGATTTGAGGCCTCTTGTCAATTTGTATCGAGCCCAGAGGGCAGTATTGTTCCTTTTCACATTTATATTGAGAACTTAAGACAAAATGGAAAGATGGACAGTGAACACTCAAAAAACTGCCACCCAGATTCAGTAATTGTAGGATTTTGCCGCATGTTTTATGTGTCTGAACCTTGCAACATATATATTTTTCACCCGAGCTATTTATTTGCAAGTTGTTTCAGCTATTTGCATGTCGTCAGTGTGACAGTTTACCCTTAAACATTTCATTACGCATCTCTTAAAAAAATTGCCATATACCCAAAATGCCATTAACAGTTATGAGATAAATAGTAATTCTGTGGCAGAATCTAACATCCAGTCCGTATTCAGATGATTTCAGTTTGCTTCAAAATGTCATTGTAAAGTCACACCCAACAAATATAATACTGGTTTAAAATTATCTCATATATAGTTCATATTCTATTTTCTTCTCTTTTCCCTTATAGCATTTTTTTTTTTGTTTGTTTGTTTTTGAGAAACCCAGAATCCAGGCAGTATGTCTGCACTGCATTTGATTATTCCCCCCACTTTGGTCTCTTTTTAAAATGTAAAACAATGGGCCTGCCTGGGCTCAGTGGCTCATGCCTGTAATCCTAGCACTCAGGGGCGCCACGGTGGGTAGATTCCTTGAGCTCAGAAGTTTGAGACCCGCCTGAGCAAGAGCACAACCCTGTCTCTACTAAAAATAGAAAAACTAGCTGGGTGTCGTGGCAGGCATCTGTAGTCCCAGCTACTCAAGAAGCTCAGGCAAGAGGATTGCTTGAGCCCAAGAGTTTGAGGTTGCTGTGAGCTGTGATAACGCCATGGCATTCTAGTTTGGGTGACAGAGTGAGACTCTGTCTTAAAGATTAAAAAAGAAAAAAGTGTAAAGCAACAGTTTCTGCATTCCCCACCCCTGACCAGCAAGTTGTCTTGTAAAAGATTATTTTCCTGTGACTAGATTCAGATTAAGCATTTTCAGCAAAAATACAGGTAGGCAAGATCATGCATTCCCCCATTGTATCACCTCCCAAGACACACCAGGTCACCACCTGCCCCAGGAGTTCTGTCACTTGCTTAAAATGCTGTCCACCAGGGGAACAATGACCTGTTCTCTTCTGTCGTTAATAAGTTGATCTCTTGGTTTGTTGACCGTAGCACAGTGGTTATGGCGCGGGTCACATACACTGAGGCTGGCGGGTTTGAACCCAGCCGGGGCCAGCTAAGTAACAATGACAACTGAAAAATAGCCGGGTGTCGTGGCAGGCACCTGTAGTCCCAGCTACTTGGGAGGCTGAGGCAAGAGAATCGCTTAAGCTCAAGAGTTTGAGGTTGCTATGAGCTGTGGCACCTCGGCACTCTACCAAGGGCTACATAGTAAGATGCTGTCTCAAAAAAAAAAAAAAATAGAATTAATCTCTTAATGGGCATGGTGATATGCACCAGTAGTCCCAGCTACTCAGGAGGCTGAGGCAGGGGGATTGCTTGAGTCCAGGAGTTTGAGGTTCTGAAGTGACATAACCACATTCCAGCCTGAATGACAGAGTAAAATCCTTCCCCTCCCCCACCCCCAAAGTTAACCTTTAAAGAGATACTTTGACCCTGTGCAAATTTCTGCTCTCTACCAGCTTTTCAGTCTTTGGTTTTAATGTTGGTGGCCTTTTCCTGAGCAATTTATCCTGATTGTGGGTATAAAAGAATATTTTTTTAATTCTGTGTTTCTTGTACATATATTGGTAGGCATTCTTCTGAAAGAAGAGCCTTTTCCTCTCTTTCCCCTTTTGATGTTGCTTTGGAATCACAGATTCTTTACTCAGTGCATGATAATGTATTATCATCATGATGTTTTTGATGTTCCCACTGACCGCTATTTGTGTTTGGTCAGTGGCTGCATCCCCAGAGTCTTTAAGCCCTTCTGGCTGCTGGCCCTCTGCTGTCTTAGGGACCTGATCCCTCCTTTCTCTAAAGCACATCTCATCACGTCGTGTCCTTGCTGTGAAACCCCGAGTTTCCCCTGACAACCACCTCCAAGGCCCAGCATTCTGAACTGGTAGGCTCCTGGGGCAGCCTGCCTTTCCACTCTGTCTGTGCACCACGTGGCACAGGCAGTATGTCCTGCTCTCCTTTATATCAGACATACCCTCTGCTTTCTTTTGCTCTTTTCTTCTCGCATGGTTCCCTCAGCCTGGAGCATCCTTGCACGTATCATATCCCTGTGTCCGAGCCCTGTCTGTTCTGAGACATGTACTTTCTCAAGGAACTGTTTCTTCCCTCTTTCCCAAGTTGTGCCAGTTTTTGCATTTTTTCCATGAACTTACTCCTTTGTGTTAGTTCTTTGTGTGAGCTTTATATATCCCCAAGGTCCAAGGCGTCTTTATTTCCTTATCCCAGGTGCAATCTTTGGTGCACCTTTCATGCAGGGACTCGGTACAAATAATATCTAAAGGAGTAGATCCTAATTTCCAGGTATTGTATTTAAACGTTAATCTTTAATTTTTCTTTTTATTTTTCCCCACCCATCATAGGTTACCCTACCTTCCAGCAAAAATCTCAAGCTTTCATCTGAAACAAAGACTCAAAAAGGTTTATTTTCGGATGAGGAGGATTCTGAGGTATGAAATTCTTTTTCTTAGTTGTGAGGAGTGGTCTATGGCTGTGACATTAGAAACTATTTCTGAATCAGGGTTTTCTCAGTAGAGGTATAAGACTTTCATTAAGTGCTTCAGTTCTTTAAAAATAATCTCTTGACAACACATGGTATTTAGAAAGCAGTATGTACGTAATACTTTTCACTTTGGGGTTTGAATCTGTTGCATCTTCTGGAAGGAAAATACTCTCCGGTCAGGATTCTCAAATTTCAGGCTGCTAGTTGGTCTTTAATGCCCTGAGGCACTTGTACCAAAATGAATGTCACCATAGTGCTTCCTTCTTTGACCGCCTTGCTAACTAGGTGGTGGGCTTAGATGGTGTATGTGGCACAGCCTTTTGTCCATCATGTTCGCTAACAGGCTGTGGCTGGTCCTGGTTCACAGACTGCCTCGGGTCCTCTGGGTGCATCTGTATCAGCTCAGGAGTGTCACTGCCTTTTCTGACTCTTTCAGGCCTTGGTCCTTTTAGAGCTGATTTTAAGATTGGAGATTATATGAGAATGTAATAGCAAGTAGTAAATTCCCTTTACAGAAAAACATGTGGACATGACAGAAATTTATGTGTAATTTTTTTCCCTGTTAATTGAGGCTACAGATGATTAGGTTACAATGCGTTTGTAAGGTCCCTGTTGTACTTGTGTCCTGCACCTAGGAGGTGTGTCATACAGCCTGATACTGTGCCGATTAGGTAGGAGCACATCAATCACCCTCCTCTCTCCTCTCCCCAACTTGAATTACATCGAGTTTTTCTCTTGTGTAGGTGTATGTTAGTTCATCTCCTGGCTTCTTTTTTTTTGTTTGTTTGTTTTGAGACAGAGTCTCACTTGGTCACCCTTGGTAGAGTGCCATGGTGTTATAGTTCACAGCAACCTCACACTCTTGGGCTCAAGTGATCCTCTTGCCTCAGACTTCCAAGTAGCTGATACTACAGGCGCCCACCACAATGCCCAGCTGTTTTTTAGAGACAAAGTCTCTCTCTGATTCAGGCTGGTCTTGAACCTGTGAACTCAGGCAATCCACCCACCTCAGTCTCCCAATACTTCTTATTAGTATTGAGTACATTGGATACTTGCTTTTCCATTCTTGGGATACTTTACTAAAGAGAATGTTTTTTACTCCATTTAGGTTAATACAAAAGATATAAAGTCTTTGTTTTCTTTAGTGGGTGAAGAGTATTTTGTTATATATATATCTCACAGTTTGTTAATCCATTCTGGGGTTGATGGGCATTTAGGTTGTTTCCATATCTAGGAGATTGTAAATTGAGCTCTGATAAAAATTGATGTATGATTTCAAGAAACTGTGGACTCTGAGGTTAGGCTGTTGTGATTTTGTACTCTAGCCAGGATGAACATGTAGCCCTTGGGAATCAGAATGATTACCTGGGTGTAAATCATACCTTTGAGGCATATATTTGATCTAAAGCTAGCATACAAAGATGGAAATTAACCAAAGTCCAGTTCCCTAGCCTCCAAGGCGCCGCATGATAGGACTGTAGTGTCTTATCCCTGTGCTCCTGGACGCAGCCCACATTCCTTGGGGTCTTTGCACTGGCTTGTGCCACTCTGTGGAGCACTCGTCAGAACCTGGGTGGCTTCCTTCCTCCTCTTCTAGTTTTTAGTAAGGCCTCCCTGACAACTCACATGCAACCATAAGTTTGGCAGCACACACCACGCTGCACATTTTGCCCCGCCTCCATTTTCATTGTTCACCTCGGCATGTGTCGCCAGGGACAGAGTTCATTTGCTTGTTCACTGTCTTTTGCTCCACCTGGAGTAAGCTCCATGACAGCGGGATGTTTCCTTCCCTACTTGTATCCGTAACATCCTGTCCCTCATACCAAGGCACATGGCAAGCTATCCATTAACTGCTAACTATAGGAAAAAAACAAAGATGAGGAATTTCAATGATCTATGAGATGTTCTGGTTAATTATTTCTATGAAACAAATCACTCCAGAACACAGCTGTTTAAAACACCACTGATTTTATTGTCTCTTGCAGTTCTGAAAGTTCACTTGGGCCTAGCTAGGCCATTGTCACTGAGGGTCTCTCTTGTCAGAAGGTGGCTGGGCTGAGAATCAGCTTGCTCATGTAGCTGGGACCCCTGAGGCATCCCTCTTTGGCCTAGGGCCTCCCATCGTGCAGCCTCTGGGAAGCTGAGCCTCTCCTGTGGCAGCTCCAGGCTGCAAAGTCGCTGCCTGAGAGAGCACTAGGGTGGAGGCCCTTTGTCCCAGCCTTGGAAGTCACTGGTGTTCCTTCTGCCATGTTTGGTGGTGGGCAGTTACATTTTGTTAAGGTGATCATAAAGGTCCACCTAGGTCAAGGGGAGCGGCCAGAGACTCCACTGCTTAATGGTAGGAGTATAAATCAATTTGTAGCCTTGTTTCAAAACTACCACCAAAGGATTTGTCCCATGTGTCTCATCATAGAGCAAATGTTTTTGTTGAATATGGTTGGGATTCTTGGGCCAGGAGAAGTAAAACAAGGCAGTCTCGGAGATAACACTTTGACCAGAAGGAATGATTCGTCATTCCTGCCTGTATGTCTCAAGTGTGGAACTGAAGCTTGCCCTGCAAAGTCATTTTGGGGGACATGTTTGAAGCAATGGAAATGTCTTTTTTTCTAACACCAAGAAAGCTATTGGTTAAGGGTCCAAAACTGTGATGTTGAAATTTGTTTTTATTCTTTGTATTGGTTTGCTTTAGTTTTCTTAAAGCAGCAGACTCCTTTGTTTTGCCAGTGTGTAAAATACAAGGGAGCATGGAAAGCTTGAACTCCTCTGTGGTTTTTTTCTTTTATTGAGACAGATTCTTACTTTGTTGCCCTTGGTAGAGTACTGTGGGATCACAGCTCACAGCAACCTCAAACTCTTTGGGCATAAGTGATTCTCTTGCCTCATGCTCTCAAGTCGCTGGGCCTATAGGCGCCCGCCACAATGCCTGGCTGGTTTTATTTAGAGAAGAGATCTTGCTCTGGCTCAGGCTGGTTTCAAAATCCTGAGCTCAGGTTGGTTGCAAACTCTGAGCTCAGGCAATTTACCCGCTTCAGCCTCCCAGACTGTTGGGATTATAGGCATGAGCCACTACACACGGCCTTCCCCTGAGGCGGCTTCTTCCTAAGTGAACCCATGGGATTCAGTGGAGCATAGGGGAAATGCCCTGTGCTGAGAAGGCATCTCAGGGAGTGACCTCATTAGGTCTGGAGTTGAGGAGCAGACCTTGATCCCATAATTTTAAAAAAGATTTTCCAGGGCGGCACCTGTGGCTCAAAGAAGTAGGGCCCCAGCTCCATATGGTGAAGTTGGTGGGTTCAAACTCAGCCTGCAGCACCGCCCCCCCCCCAAAAAAAAAAAACTGCAAAAAAAAAAAAAGATTTTCCAAGGAGGTCTTAGAAAATATGTTCTTGGCCTATTTGTGTGATTCTCATGTACTGAAATTTCTCTTCCCAAGAGAACAGTTGTCCTGTTTTATGTTTCTAACTCATGTAGTTCAAATTACAAATCTTTCTTTGCAATATAGGCTAATGTTTTATAGCATTTTGAAAATTTCATCAGAATCTAGCAGATCTTTTCTTGGTTTGCAACATCTACCTATAGTTCAAGTCAAATAGCAAACATTCTAAAATAAAATTTTAATTGTATTTCTTTAAAAGAAATAATAGCAGGGTGGCGCCTGTGGCTCAGTGGGTAGGGCACTGGCCCCATATACCAAGGGTGGCAGGTTCAAACCCGGCCCTGGCCAAACTGCAACAAAAAAATAGCTGGGTGTTGTGGCTGGCACCTGTAGTCCCAGCTACTCGGGAGCTGAGACAAGAGAATCGCCTAAGCCCAGGAGTTGGAGGTTGCTGTGAGCTGTGTGATACCGTGGCACTCTACCTAGGGCGGTAAAGTGGGACTCGGTCTCTGCAAAAGAAAAAAAAAAGAAAGAATAGCATAATTTTAGGAGAAAGGGGTTGTAGATCCAGTAATTTGGGAATCTAGCCTCTGTTTACATTATTGCTTCTGTTTAGTCTCTTTTATTCTTTAGACAGAAAAAGAAAGCTTTTTTTTTTTTTTTTAGAATGATAGGACATTGATTGGAAAACTTCCTCCTGCCTTATATAGCAGCCTTTGGATTCTGTGAGGACACCGGGGTCCTGCGGCCTCTTCCTCCTTACAGCCAGGCATTTGTGCTGCACATACCCGGGACAGACTCTAGGGCCTGTCTCTTTAAAGACTCCCTTTGAGCCACCTTCCCTGTAACCAAAGAAACCTAGGTACGGGGCAGCCTTCATTTTCTTGTCTTTAGTGTTTTATATGGACCTGATACTGTTTGTACTATTTGGGGTTTTTTTTGAGATAGAGTTTTGCTCTGTTACCCCCGGGTAGACTGCAGTGGTGTCCTCATAGCTCACTGCAACCTCAAATTCCCAAGCTCAAGTGATCTTCCTGCCTTAGCCTCCTGAATAACTGGAACTACAGACAGCTTGCCACAACACCTGGCTAATTCTTTTTTTTTTTTTTAGAGACAGGGCCTCGATACCTTACCCAGGATAGTCTTGAAACCCGGGCCTCCACCAATCCTCCCACCTTTACCACCCAAAGTAATGGGATTGCAAAGCATGAGCCACTGCCTCTGACCTATATTGACCTGATATTTTAAAAACTGATACATCTTGTTAACTTTAATCTTTCTCCAAATATTCTTTCCCCAGCAGGATTTGTTTTCTTCTCAAAATGCGAATAAGTTAAAAGGTGCATCTGTGCTGCCTAATAAGCTCCCCACATCGGTCTCCCTGTTTGATGATGAAGATGAAGAGGTAAACATTGTTATTGCAACACGGGATAATTAGCTTTCTAATTTGCAGGATACTTGATGTAGGTCCGTACACTAGAAAAAGGTGATAGGGAAATAGGCTACCTGAGGCTTATTTAACAAAGACGTCCCTGTTTTTATTTCAGTGACTCTGTCCTTCAGCTTTCCTTGCTGGGCAATGAGGAGGACCTTAGACTCTTGATCCAGTTCTTATGGAAGACTTTGTGCCTTTCATGTTTACAATCTACCTTCGAGAAATACAGTTGACCCTTGGGCAGGATGGGGGTTGTTTCAATTTCATGTGGTTGAAGATCTGTATGGAACTTTTGATTCCCTAAAAACGTAACCACTGATAGCCTACTGATAACATGAACAGCTGACTAGCACACAGACTGGGATCTGCATCTGTCATATGCATTCATGACATGCCTAGCTTTTCCTCAATATTTTCCATATTTCTGAGCTAGTCGGTCTGTCTGCAAGTTTTTTCAACGTGTTGCAAATGTCCAAAAATGTATTAATTAAAAAACATCCACCTGTAAGTGGACCTGTGCAGTTCGAACTGATGTTGTTCACAGGTCACCATACTTTTTAGAGGGTGGATCTTTGTTATACCTGATAAATGTCTTAGATGAAGTGGGGGTGGGAAGGAAATGGCAGACCTATCCTGCCTTGCCTTTCTTTCCCATCCTGAGTGGAGAGAGCAATGTGGGAGAGAAATAAGAGGGAAAACAGCAAACCTTAGCCCTTCCACAGTGCTGCACAGTGGCTGAGCTCATGGGCCTCAGTATCAGATCCTAACTCCACTATTTGCAGACCAGGGACCTTAAGTGAGTAACTTAACCTTTCTTTCTTTCTTTTTTTTTTTTTTAAATATTTAACCTTTCTTAATATTCTTTGGCTTATTATTTTGTTTCTTAAGTAGAGTCATTGTGACAGCTATAACAAATAACTAAATGTTATTGTTACACTGTGCCTGCACATTGTAAGTGCATAAGGAACATGCGCTCTTGTCATTATTGTTCCTGTTGGACAACAGCTCCTTATTCTCCTGGCTTTAAAAGCATCCTTCATTGATCTTTACATTCTAGGACTGGTCACCTGCTGTCAGATTTCACTGAGTTTTTCCATCCTAACTCAGAGTCAGGCCCTCTGATGATTTTGTTCTCTTTTCCTTAACCAAAGAACCTTAGGAAGTACTTTGGGAGTGCTTGGGTACACAAGAGTTTACAGATGCTATTGAACTTATGAATCAGTCTTTAGTGTGCCACCAACTTTATTTGGTAAACTATTCCTTCACTTTGTTCTGGTCTTTAAAATTAACTAGAAACAGAAGTCATTCTTTCTTCTGTCCCAGGCATTTGTCTTTCTTAGCTGTAAAAGAGTGGAGACAGCCCCCTAGTTCTCTCCTTTTGTCCATTGCTTCTAATTCATGGAGAGGGAGGTGTGAGTTGCTGGCTGCTGCAGGGCTTTCTGTGTCCTGTAGGCTCCTGTGAGGAGCGGTGAGGTGCTACTCACAGGAGGACTGGATGGGCCCAGTTCCTTCTTGTACTTCTGTGATCTTCTTTGCACCTATCCTCCTCCACATTCCCGCCCAGGTAGCTGCTGTGCTTTCAAGTTCTCTGTTAATCTCTTTCTTGTCTGTGGATGGAAAACTCAGAAAAAGCTGTAGGATGGGGTTTACTAGCATTTTGGTGTCCCCTCTCCCCCACTCCAAAGGTCTGTGTGTTCTGTTTCCTACTGGGGACTTACTCCCTAACAGTTCTATGTGGGATGCTTTACATTTTCTGTTTATAGTTTTATACCTTTCTGCCATTTGTTTTTCTAGGATAATCTTTTTGGGACTACACCTGCCAAGGCACAGACCTCATCTCTACAGACTCAGAGTCAAGAGAAGGCAAAACCCTCTGAACTCACCCGAAAGAAACCATCTGCCTTATTGTTCAGCAGTGATGAAGAGGTGAGTTAGTTTTTCCTAAAGAAGATGAAGAGATTATTTGATGGGATTTAAGTGTTACAACTATCCTAAACATCTTTTTTCTTCCTATTTTACATCTAGTTAGGTTCCATCACCAAAGATAATGTTCACAAGATTGTTTTTTCCTTTTTTTTCCCATCTGTTCCTGTATGGAAGGTGGTTCTTTCTTAAAGATATTTAGTGTTATACATTAATTTAAAGATAAGACTTTTCAAAATGGTTGGGAATAAGTATGGCTCCCAAGCAACTATATATGCTAATTCAAATGCATTAGGCCATGTAGGGGAGAAAAGATTTCTCACCCATTGCTGGGTTTATGGCTGAGGACCCTATTACAGATGACAGATTAATAAGAGACGAGCACACAAATTTATTTAAGATAAATTTTATGGGCACTGGAGCCTCTAGAAATAAAGACTAAGAGAAATAGGAAAATCGGTGTATTTTAGTCTGATGAATAAGTGGAAAACATGACTAGACAAAAAGGATATGACCTATTGGTAATATACTGGGGCAATTTAGCAAAGCCTGTTTGTTCAGATTATTCTCTGCACCTCTGTCTTTAGAAATAAGGGCATTCCTTTCCTCTGGGTATAGGGAGGATGTCCCTGGAATGAAGGTCTTTTAACCTACTCTAGAAAGGAAGGTCAGAGAATTGTTCCATGGCCTGCTTCAGGGGGAACGAAACAGGAAGGGAAGGGAAGGGTCAGTGACATTTCTGCCTCTGTTTCCACAAATACCAAGCAAGGTATCATTATTTGGGGGTAGCATGTCCTATACCCCTTCATAGTATAGTATCTTGTTAAATGGCTATATTTTATTAATAAATTAATTTAGAATACTCCTATAAGTTAATTTATTAATTAATAAATTAATTTAGAATACTCCTACCATGTCTAGCTTTAGCTATTATGAAATCAGTAGTGAATATGGTTTAGCTGCTAACTAAATCAGATTTAGCAGAAGTGAATTAGATTTAGCAATGCAAAAAAAGACTTTAAACATAATGATGCTAAAAATTTTGAGCATTAAGTCTTTCTGTATTATAATAATTGCTCTTTATTTTAGCACTGGAGGTAAGTTGTAAGGATAGATAAACCTAGATATGTTCAGGTTTTTAATGAAAGTAACCTAAAATGCACAACATGTAATTCGCTTTTTCTACTCGAATGTATGACTTTATGATAGATTATCCGTTTTTTTTTTTTTTTTTTTTTTTAGCATTGCTGGTAGTTATTTGCCCTTTAGTAACAGTTAGACATCAGTGGGGTTGTTCCTGCCGGAGTATTATAGTGCTACTGGGAAAGTAAAAATACTAGCTAAAGCTAGGAGAAAAAGAACATGCAGAATAAAGATAACCAAGGTTCTGGAACAGAGGCAGCCTTGGCTGCCCACTGGGGATTATCTGCGAATAGCAGATCCCACCACTTGAGAGTCTGAATTATTAATAATTGGCTTGGGGTACAGACTTATCATGAGAATTATTTAAAACTCCTTAGTGCTTAGTGAATTCTAGTGTGTCATCACTGGTGAGCATCACTGTTCTAAGGGGAACACCTCTCAAACCTCAACATTTGAGGACATCACTGGGGGACCCTGTGAAATACAGGCTCTGATTCAGAAAGAACTGATGGGCCTGAGATTCTGCTGCTGCCTGGAGGACCCCACCTTGATTGGCAAAGCTCTAGATTACAGATATCACAGTACTGCTTAAACAAGTGCTTGGGAGTCCCTCGATTTGAAGAGGTGAGCAGAGCCAGGTGGAATTTCCTTAAATGCTTTTTAAAGGCCAGGTTGAGATTGTTGTGGTAAAAGGATCATTAGCAGTTTGTCCGTTGTGTCTTTTTTATATGCATTATTTCATGAGCTTTTTATACTTTTTTTTTTTTTGGTCTGCTTTGGGGTTTTTAATTAAAGCATTATTCTTCTCCCAGAGTTGAGAGTTCTCTCTATTTTAAATGTTCTTCTTTCTTATTCCCTTCATCATTAATGTTGATCCCCGAAAATAATGTTGACTTGTCCTAACACAGGACAAAACTCTAGAGGGGTGAAACATCATGACAGGTGGTGGAGGGGGAAGGCATGAGAAACTTTTATGAGGTCAGAGAAACCAGCTGTCTGGATTTGAGTTCAGCTAAGAGTTTTAGCCATCAGTTTTCTGCAAGAGAGATGCACCATGTTTAATACTTAGTTTAACAAATGTAAATTTTATTTTACTCCTCATCTTCGATAATATAAATTGCCACTGGATTTTTAATATGTGTTTTATGTTTTAAGGACCAGTGGAATATTAGTGATTCACAGCCCAGCTCATCATCTAACAACAGGCCTAAAGAAGAACCCAGGGACTCTGGGACCACCCAGGGCCAGGAGGCCAAGGCTGTGAAAAAGACCAGTCTCTTTGAGGAAGACGATGAAGATGATCTGTTTGCTATTGCTAAGGACAGGTGAGATAGTTGTATGAAATCATTTACCCTGTGTTTGTGGCGGCTCCTCCTTCAGTTGCTCATCATTGGTCACCTGGTCGTCATGCAAATGAGAACCTCTTTTTCACTTGCCAAGTCTTCTTCCCCCAGTTCTGGAAATGTTTATCTTCCTGGATCCTTTTCTGGTTTCTTCTCTCTAATATTTTTTTAACCTTAAAATATTCTTTTTCTTCGTTTGTCAGGGTTTACGTACAGTTTGTCATCTTTCAATTTTGTTTTTTCCTCTGGGCTCTGTTAATGAATGTAAAGTTTGGACAAAATTGCGTAAAAGTTTGTCACTTGGATAGGAGCCTGCTCAGCGTTGCAAACATCCTATGAGGAGGATGGTCCTCTGCAGAGCAGTGCAGTGTCCCACCTGGCTGATATCCCTTAGGTTGACAGCAGCCTGAATTCTAGGTGATTCTCCACATACATGCTTGAACTAAAGCTGGCAGGATATTCAGAGTAGGCGTGGGCGGTGGTTGATCTAACATGCTGCCAGATGAGCTTGTGGATTCAGAATAACTTGCCCGAATATACTTTTTTTTTCTCTGGAGAGCCTTAAATAATTACTTTGAAATTCAACTATATGGCAGGTGATTAGACATGGAATCCTGTCTACTGGCATGGTTAACCCTCATTGACAGATTTAGAGTATCTCATAGTTCTGTCTCCATGTATTGTGACCTCTTCAGTCATCACTGTTTCTATGTTGGGCCCCCGTAGTTGACTCTTAGAACCCCAATACCTGATATTAAATTCTGGCCCTGCCAGTTCCAATCTGAATAACCTTTGGCAAGTTACCTAACTTCTCTGTGCTTCAGTTTCCTCATCTGTTAAGCAAAAATAAGAACAGTACTTCTCTCACAGGATTGGGGTGAGATGGTTAGATGAAATCTAACTATGAAATGCTTAGCATAATGGCTGGTACACTGTGAGCACTCAGCTGTCACTATTTATCATCATGGGTACAGAGGAGATACTTCAGTCTTTTATTTTTGTTGCTTTCTCCCAGGACAGTTTCTTCCTGTCTTACCTGGCCAGCTTTTTTCAAGACTCAGTATATGTCTTCTCTTTTAAGATGCCTTTTCCAACCCAAATAGATGAGAAGGAGAAGAAATACCGTGAGAATCTAGCTCAGACAGGGCTCCACTTTCTTATGCCACCCTCTGTGACTCCATGGCGGGTGAGCATTTTCTGCAGGGTTTTTTTTTTTTTTTCGTTTTTGAGACAAGAGTCTTACTTTGTGGCCCTGGGTAGAATGCCATGGTGTCATTATAGCTCACAGCAACCTCCAACTCTTGGGCTCAAGTGATCCTCTTGCCTTGGTTTTTCTATTTTTAGTAGAGATGGGGTCTCGCTCTGGCTCAGGCTGCTCTCAAACTTGTGAGCTCAGGCAATCCACCTGCCTTGGCCTCCCAGAGTGCTAGGATTATTGGAGTGAGCTGCTGTACCCAGCTTTCTACAGTGGAGCTGTCTGTTTACATGTATGCTCCCTGGGTCCCCGCACCAACATAGCCATGAGTTTGGCCATCGGAAGTGGGTCTTATTCTGAATCATGGTTCCAGGCATGCACAACACTTGGCTTTAGTAATGCTTCTTCTCCAGACTCACTCTGCCTTCTGTTTCTGAAGTTGTAAGACTTTGTACATGGGCAGTAATTATAGCTTTTACCAGATCTCAAATGAAGGTTTACATAGACGAGAATAAGTGTAGGGGAGGATGTGCAGGAATTGGAACTCTGACATGCTGCTGGTGCAAATGTACAATACTATAGCACTTTAGAAAATGGTTTGGCAATTCCTCAAAGAGTTCCTGCATGACCCAATAATTTCACTTCTAAAAGAAATTGAGGCTTGGCACCTACAGCTCAGTGGCTAGGGCACCAGCCACATACACTGGAGCTGGCAGTTTCCAGCCCGGCCAAGGCCAGCCAAACAACAATGACAACTACAAGCAAAAAACAGCTGGGCATCGTGGCAGGTGTCTGTAGTCCCAGCTACTTGGGAGGCTAAGGCAAGAGAATCACTTAAGCCCAAGAGTTTGAGGTTGCTGTGATCTGTGACATCACAAGGCACTCTACTCAGGGTGACTGAGTGAGACTCTTGTCTCCAAAAATAAAACAAGAAAGGGTTAATTTTTTGGTTGTAAATTACATCTTAATAAAGCTACTAAGAAAAAAGAATATAGAAGCCCAGCCACAAGGATAGCTCCTGAAGCTGGCCCTGGTCCTGTGCTCTCTCTTTACAGCTGCCTTCCTGAGTGTTCTGGAGATAGGCACGCCCACTCTCTGGTTCTTCCTGTGCCCTAGGGATTGGTTCGAGAGTGCTGTGCTTGGGAATGTGTCCCTGCAGAGCTCATAGCCAGTGCACCTGCACTGAGGGGACAGTCACAGGAAAGGTGAAAGATGAGGAGGCCCTGTTCTCTTCAACATAAGAGTGGGGACAAAGGCCGATAATTTGCTAGAGACAGATTTCACCTACTTCAAAGGTTTTTCCTGTTTGCTTTCAGTTATGTGAGGTCAACTGATGACTTGGGTGTTTTGGTGGTAGGAGAGTTTCTTTGGCTGTGGCTTAGAAGGAATATTGTTTTTATTTTTGTTATTTTTAAATTATCACATTTGCTCTTAATTTGACCTTGTGTTTGTTTGTATAGCCAAAAGAAGACCCAGAGAGTGTCACTCCTCTTTGAAGACGATGCTGACAGTGGAGGCTCTCTGTTTGGATCCCCACCCACATCTGTTCCTCCTGTGACAACCACGACGATGACAACAACAATAACAACGGTATCTTAATCTCATAGACCCATGCAATGTCCTTGAGGTCATGCTACATAAACATTGATGCTTCCGTGAATCAGCTCTTTAAACCTGACTGTGGAGAACCAAGTCTTAGGGAAGAATTTATTTAACGAGTTTTAGAAAGAGATCTTCTGGTTAGTGGGATTCTACAGATGAAGCACACATGCCTAGTGTAGAGAAAAGGATTCCTCTGTGTCATACAGTCCTTACAGTGTCAGGTGTAGGGACAAGAAACTGAGCCTCAGATGGTGCTCAGCCTCAGCGGCACAGACTTCTGCTAGCATCAGACTAGGCTAATTAGGGCACACGTTATTCCTTTTAGACAACAGTAGGTACAAGGTATTTTTTGCTTAGTGGATGTTTTAAAGTAAGTTAAATGTGACTCTGTTACACACCTACTGAAAGGTCAACTTAACAGGCACTAGAACTTAAAGAAGTTTAAAGTGACCTTTATTCTTCTGAAGGGAACGCAGACCTGTTAAAAAATGAGAATGTGTCCCAAAGTGTGCTGCATAAGGCACAGTGCTGGCATGTTTTCTTACATAGAAATGGGAGGAGGGGGGCAGGGAAGCAAAGGTGACATTCCAACAGTTCTGATCTGTACTCAGTGCTATACATAAGACAAAGCAAGAGTGACAGAGTAACAAAGTCAAAGTTAACGAGCATGCAGGCATCTTCGGGTCTGGCCAGGGAGGACAGATTCTGTCCTGCTTTTGGCCAAGAGGAGGGTGTAGTCAGTACATGTCAGGGAAGTAGCTGCCCTACCAGCCTTGCAGGGGAGGAGTCAGTTTAAATGTGTAGACCTGCTTTCTCTCACACCTATGTCTAAACTGCAGCCATTTTAGACCACTTAACTTTTTTTTTTCCTTTTTTATCTTACCTGTTAAGAAAATAAATTTCATGACAAGGATGAGGAGCCAGTTGGTCTACAGGAAGATGTAAAACTATTACTTGGGTGGTATTTAATTGGTTTATGTGACAGGGGAATATGTTTCAATGTCTGTCTCTTTTTTTCTTCCTGATCAACTTGTTGCATTGAAATTTTATGTAGCTTTTGTGGGTCCAACATATTCCACAAAAAGTTTTTCCTTTAATTATTTCAGTATTGCCTTATCTTTTCTAGACTTTTTCACTCACTTCTAGTTTTCTCTTATATCAAGTTCAAATGACTTTTTACTTAAAGGTCCCTTGCTAACAATAACTAAAAACATACCTCCTCAACCTGTTCTTCTTTCACTCAGCACTTTTTTCTATCATAGTTAGTAACGCCTGCCTTTAGTTTTTCAAATCTGCCTTCTAACTTAATTTAGGCATCACTCAAAGTGTACTTTCTTGCCAGGTGTGGTGGCTCACACTGGCAATCCCAGCACTCTGGGAGGCTGAGGCGGGAGGATCACTTGAGGTGAGGAGTTTGAGGCCAGCCTGAGCAAGAGTGAGACCCTGTCTACTAAAAATAGAAAAATTAGCCAGGCATTGTGGTGGGTGCCAGTAGTAACATCTGAGGAAGGAGGATCACTTCATCCCAAGAGTTGTTTTTTTTTTTTTTTGCAGTTTTTGGCTGGGGCTGGGTTTGAACCCGCCACCTCTGGCATATGGGGCCGGCGCCCTACTCCTTTGAGCCACAGGCACCGCCCCATCCCAAGAGTTTGAGGTTCCAGCAAGCTAGGTTTATGCCACTGTACTTTAGCCTGGGGCGATAGGCTGTCTCAAAAAAGCAAAATCAGAGCATACTTTCTCATATCATCTCCTCTGGTTTGTGTGATAAGAGTTTTAGTTTTTTTCTTAGGAATTTGTTTATAATGACTCCGTGCCTGTAGCACAGTGGTTATGGCACCAGCTACATTCACCGAGGCTGGCGTGTTCGAACCTGGCCTGGTCTGGTTAAACAATGACAACTGCAACAAAAAATGGCCTGGTATCGTGGCAGGTGCCTTTAGTCCAAGCTACTTGGGAAGCTGAGGCAAGAGAATCACTTAAGCCCAAGAGTTGGAGGTTGCTGTGACCTGTAATGCCATGGTACTCTACTGAGGACGATATAGTGAGACTCTGTCTCCAAAAAAAAAAAAAAAAGAAAGAAAAATTTGTTGATAAGTCACTTACCCCAACGATGCAGATACCTGTAGATAAGTCACATTATTTCAGTTTTCTAGTCTCTAAAATCCTTGCCTCCCAGATAAGAGAGACAAGAAAAATGGGCTGAAGTGGTATTGAGCACTGACTTGGTGTCAAATGTCATGACTGGCTATGGAAGACCGAATGTGCAGCTTTCAGATGAATGGACAGATGTGTGCTAGGTGTTATTAAGTTGGGAAGACAGTCAAGTAAAGGCTGAGTAGATATAAGTAATATGCTTATTCAGTGAAGCAGTTGACACTTAATGAAGAGGGCAGAAGACCTTCACGGGTGATGTCTGGGCTGGGCTTGCTGGAATGATGAGGAGAGTTTGCCTCTACAGACAGTGGAAGCAGCACGGTATGAAGGTTTGCAGTAGGCTTAAGGAGTAGCAAGGCGTGAAGGGATACAGGGGAGTCGAGGTGCAGGAGGGGTTTGTAGATTGCCATTTGCTTAATGCAAAGGCACAGGTTTGGGGTGGAGTTGTGTAATCTGGCAGGTGTTTTCGTTTAAGGAAGGCACCCCTGCATGGTGTCTTAACAGTTGTAGTGTAAGAGAAGTGAGGCAGAGAGACTAGGCATTGTCTGCTGCGGAGGTGAGGGCCTGCACAAGGGTGGCGTGGGGATTGGCAGACGTAGGGAGACAGATGGAACGATGCAGTGGCGTGAGGCTACGGTGGTGGTATTTGTTGCTCCTCCATTTTGGTGCTGCCTTCATGTGCCATTGTCCTGTCCTCTTCACCGTGACACACACTCAGCACCTCGAGAAGACTGGTTCATGCTTGTTCTGTACATTGTCATCCTAGTCAGGCACACTGTTTTATTGTTGTGGATGTCATTTATTCTTCTTTTGGTAGAAAAAAGAGACTGTCCCTGAGGTACCACCTTTGCTGTTCAGCGATGAAGAAGAGAAAGAAGCACCACTTGGAGTGAAACCTGTGGATAAGAAGGTTGAGAGTGCCAAAGAATCAGCAGAATTCGGGAAAGCTGATGTGGCTAAGGAGTCAGAAAAGGTGGATCTGTAATGAATTTGCCTCTCATATGTTGTTTTAAACACACACATACACACATATACACACACACACACACATACCCTTATATTTTTCTGCTGCAGAAAATAAGCAGTTCCTTTGTAGACAGATTTGAAAACGCAGGCAAGCATGAGAAGCTAGTCTGTGCTCCCCTGGCCCTTCCTCTGCCTGCTTTACACTGTGTCTGTCGTGGCCTGACATCTTTACTCTTCTGATCTGTTCTCTTCTCTGTGGCATGCCTCTGACCCAGGGTCCTCTAGTCTCCATCCTTATTTGAAGTAAAATGTGAGATTGAAGGAGATTTTTAGGTGAGCATTTTTAACGTGTAGTTGGTGAATTATGGGTGAATTATGTGAATTACAGAAGAGAGCGAAGTTTGTATTTCTTTCAACACCAGTTTTCATCCTCTGACCAGGCTGCCATCTCGTGCAGGAGGTCTGGGTAATGCTGCTGGCCACATCTGGCAATAGCCTCGGCGGTGGCCTTTGGTCTCTGTGTTCCTCTTTTTTCTCCTAACTTTCTTTGTGCTCTGTGTGCCCAGCTTAGGCTTAATCCCCCTCCGAGGGCCTGTGTGAACAGCACTGTGTTTATTTTTCCTGCTGAGACTTTGGAGCTCCAGTGATATGTGTTTCATTTGTACTTGTGTCACCACGTGGCAGTCTCTTCCTAGTGGCTGTGCGTGGACCTGAGTTTACCCAGTCCTGGCCCAGTCCACACTTGACACTGACTGTGCGCCGTCCTGCCCTCTCCCTCCTGAGCGTAGGCTCCTTGTTTGTTCTGCTCACTTGCAGCACTTAGCATATTTACCTTGTACGCTTTAGGTGCTAGTTTACAAATTACATATTTCTTCAGAGAAGCATTTTCTTTCTGTAGTTTAACCACGCTGAAACGATGTGTGCCTCACAATCAATGCATATTTATTTAATTGGTAGTGATTTTTCTTTCTTGGTGATACATACCATAATATGTTCTTATAATCAATGATGTAAGTTCCCACTCTGTTGTCCCGGGATTGAGTGCTGTGCCATCATCATAGCTACTAGCAACCTCAAACTGTTGAGCTCAAGTGATCCTCTTGCCTCTGCCTCCCAAGTAGCTGGGACTACAGGTACCTCCCACAATGCCCAGCAACTTTTTCTATTTTAGTAGAGATGAGGTCTCGCTCTTGCTCAGCCAGGTTTCATGCTCCTGAGCTCAAGTAGTCCATTGCCTCAGCCTACCAAAGTGCTAGGATTACAGGTGTGAGCCACTGCACTCGGCCTAGAATTACTTTAGAGATTCTTCAGTTGCACATGTACTGTAAGCCTGCTACAATTAAGCATTCTGATTTTACTGCTTAGGTTTCCCCTTTAGGCTTAATGTATTAGTTAAATGCTAGGAAATACATGATCTATTCCCAGTGATTGGCATATGTTATCTCTACCACTTAGAAGTTTTTTCTAGCTCATGAGCAACCAATGAATGTCAGGGCTGTAACTATTTTATAACTTGGTATGAGAGAGAGCCCTGTTGTCTTAAAATGACTGCAAACATTATCTTTCACAATGGGTAAGACTCTTCCATTGGGTCAGCTAATCAAGGATTGAGCTCAGGCTAGGTGCGGTGGTTCATGCCTCTGAGAGGCTGAGGCAGGAGGATTGCTTGAACTCAGGAGTTTGAGACCAGCCTGAGTAAAAATGAGCCTCCATCTCTACTAAAAATAGAAAAATTAGCAAGGCACAGTAGTGTGTAGTGCACCTGTAGTCTAATTACTAGGAGGCTGAGGCAAGAGGATTGCTTGAGCCCAGGAGTTCGAGGTTGCTGTGAGCTAGGCTGATACTGCTGCTCTCTAGCATGGGCAACAGAGTGAGACTCTGTTTCAATTAAACACTGTGAAGTCATTTTTTTTTTTTTTAACTTTAACTAACTGTATTGCCCTGAATCCTGCAGTATGGCAGTTACTGAATTAATGAGGGGCTTGGGAGGGTCCATGATAGGATTTGTGTTTCCAGGTATTACTTTTCCCCCTCCTTACTATTTTCATTTTCAGGAAGGACTTTTGACTAGATCAGCCAAGGAAGCAGTCAAGCATTCTGATTTATTTTCTTCATCATCCCCATTGGACAAAGGAACCAAGGGCAGAACCAAAACTGTTCTTAGCTTGTTTGATGAGGAAGAAGATAAAACAGAAGATCAAAATAGCATCCCAGCTCCTCAGAAAGAAGTAGGAAAGGTGAGTAAAAAGCAGTAAAGGTTCCCATCTCTAGATGAGATAAAAAAAATCTCATTTCATGGTATCAGATCTGTCATGTCTATTACTGAAGCAATCTTTGCCTTCAGTGCAGAGTATAAATGATTGTCTCTAGTCGTTTATATGTTCAGGAGTTACTCTTACCCCAAGTAACATTATTGGATAGAGGATTAGTGTTTTACCTGCCTCTCCTGGGGTTTACAGATCTTGTTCCTCCTAGCAAAGCTTTGCCCCCCTGGCCAATCAATGGGGTACATATAACAGGAAAAGGAAGTGAGGCCAGATCTGTACATTCAAGTATTTCTAGAATTCAGTTTTAGAAATATGAGTTACAGACTCACTTTTCATGTTTATCATGCATCTGCAAACTTTTTCTGTAAAGGGCCATTTAGTAACTATTTTAGCTTTTGTAAACCATATGGGCTCTCTCCCAACTGCTCAGCTCTGCCATTGGTAGCATGAAAGTAGTCGTAGCAAACATGAAGATGAGTTGAATAGGCATGGCTGTATTCTAATAAGTTTTAGGTGATGGTTATTCTTTGAGGCTACATTACTCTGGTTTTAAAACTAGACAGAGTTGTCACCAGAAAATTACATATCAATATCCTTTATGAATGTAGATGCTAAAATTTTTAAGAAAATACTACTAAACCCAATACAGCAGAATATAAAAAGGATTATACCCCATGAGAAATGGGATTTACCTCTGGAATGCAAGTTGGTTGAGCATCTGAAAATCAATTGATAAATATGCTGTATAAATAAATAAAATATAGGATAAAAAAGCACATGATTATATTAATAGATGCAGAAAAAGTATTTGATAAAATCCAAACCCTTTCTTTCTTTCTTTTTTTTTTTTTTTGAGACAGTCTCACTATGTTGCCCTCTGTAGAGTACTGTGGTGTCACAGCTCACAGCAACCTCAAAGTCTTGGGCTTAGGAGATTCTCTTGCCTCGGCCTCCCAAATAGTTTGGACTAAAAGTGCCTGCCACAAAGCCTGGCTATTTTTTTTTTTGTAGTCGTCACTGATGTTTAGCAGGCTTGGGCTGGGTTCAAACCCACCAGCCCTGGTATGGCCAGTGCTGTAACCACTGAGCTATGAGTGCTGAACCTCAGACCCTTTCTTGATAAAAACACCCAACAACTTATGCGTAGAAAGGAACTTCCTCAAGTTGATAAAGAACATCTATGAAAACCCACAGCTGATATCATACTTAATGGTCGAAGACTTGTCCCCTAATATCATAAATAAGACAAGGATATCCACTCTTGCCATTTCTTTTTTTTTTTTTTTTTTTGAGACAGAGCCTCAAGCTATCCCCTGGGTAGAGTGCCATGGCATCACAGCTCATAGCAACCTCCAACTCCTGGGCTCAAGCGAGTCTCCTGCCTCCACCTCCCAAGTAGCTGGGACCA
>CAUYQV010076540.1:0-21484 GCA_963574575.1 Galagoides demidoff
AGACGCATGGCCTACAGACATATGAAAAAATGCTCACCATCCTTAATCATCAGAGAAATGCAAATCAAAACCACTCTGAGATATCATCTAATGTTTATATCCCAAAATCCCAAAATCACAGATGCTGGTAGGGTTGTGGAGAAAAGGGAACACTACTACACTGCTGATGGGAATGCAAACTAATATGTCCCTTTTGGAAAACCATATGGAGAACAATCAGAGATCTAAATATAGATCTACCATTTGATCCTGTAATTCCTCTGTTAGGTATATACCAAGAAGACCATAAATCACACTATAATACAGATATCTGTACCAGATTGTTCATTGCAGCCCAATTCACAATCGCTAGGCTATGGAAGAAGCCCAAGTGCCCATCGACCCATGAATGGCTCAATAAATTGTGGTATATGTACACCATGGAGTACTATACAGCCACAAAGAAAGATGGAGACCTTGCCTCCTTCATGTTTACATGGATGGAGCTGGAAAATGTCCTCCTTAGCAAAGTATCTCAAGAATGGAAGAAAAAATATCCAGTGTACTCAACACTATTATGAAACTAATTGTTAGCTATCTTAGGAAAGCTACAATCCAAATGGAGCCTAGACTATGTGGAAAGGGGAAAGGGGTAGGAGAGGGGGGAGGATGGGTGAAGAGAATGATATTGTGGGGATCACGCCTATAATTTATCCTATTAGGGTACATGTGAATTTGTCTAAAGGTTGAATATAAATGTCTTAACATAATAATTATGAGATAGACATGATGGCTATGTTAGCCAGTTGGATGAGAGTTTTCCAAACTGCATGTGGAAGCAACACACTGTAACCTATGATAGAATTAATGTAAACAATTATGATCTGATACAAAATAAATTTTAAAAAGATAAAATTTAGAGTAGATAAAAATTAAATATAATGTTATTTTGACATGTTTTTGAGTTTTTTCAAAAATGTAAATGAAAAGGCAAAACAAATTATACTAATTAACATTAAAATGTTCAATATCATTTATAAACAGGTGAATTTTATTTTTCATTAAGTCATAAATACATAAATTGTGTATACATTAATGCATTTATGGGGTACAATGTGATGATTTTATATACAATTTGGAATGCTTACATCAAGCTGGTTAACATAGCCTTACCTCACTTTTATTTTGGAAAGTAATTGAATTCTAAAAGATTTTTAAAAAATAAACTATTTTGTCATAAATTTATATTTACAGTAGTTGTTAAGATAATAAGAGGATTCCTCATCCTGTTTCCTCTATTGTTAATATCTTACACTAGCATGGTGTATTTGTTACAATTAAAAAATCGACATTGGTATATTATAATAAACTGAACTCCGTACCTTATTCAGATTTCACCAGTTTTCCACTATTGTTCTTTCATGTTTCAAGATGTAGTCCAGCATTTCATCTTCATGTCAGCTTAGTTGCTCTGGTCTCTGACAGTTTCATAGTCTTCTCTGTTTTTCCTAACCTTGAAAGTTTTGAAGAGTACTGGTATTTTGTAGAAGGTCTTTCCTTGGGAGTTTTCCTGATGTTTTTCTCATGATTAAATAGTGGTTAGGGATTTGCGATGAGAATTCTACAAGGTGAGGTACCCTTGTTATCATATCATGCCAGAAGACACCTGCTCTCCATATAATAAACTAATGTTGGCCATTTCTCTAATATAACTTTATATACTCTATCCTTTGGAGATGAGCCACCAAATCCAATCGAATTCAGGTGTCCTCAAACTACAGCCTGTGGGCCACATGCAGCCCATGTAGGACATTTATCTGGCCCACTGGGTGTTTTGCCACTGCTGCCTGTCCTGCTTAGCAGCCCACTTATCTCCAGGGTCCGCAGTTCAGCCTTCCAACTGTCTGAGGGACAGTGAACAGGCCCCTTGTTTAAAAAGTTTGAGGACCCCTGCAATAGATACTCAGGGAAAGGGGGAAATAGGGTTTGTTTCATATACTATTTGGAATTCTTCTCTAAGGAATAATTATTAATTTACTCAACCATTTTTTAAATATCAGCATGAATTTATGTGCAGTTATTTTATAGTTTTGGCATTCTACATAATCTTTTTTTTTTTTGCTCAAATTCTTCCAGCTTTGGCCACTGGGAGAACATGCAGGTTGGTTTCTATGTTCTTTGCTATGCTGCATCCTTTTGTTTTTTGAGTACTCCCTTATTTTATGGCACTAAAAGATTCTCCAGGTTCAACTTGTATTTTTCGGGTTACAGCCCTAAAATCAACCACTTATCAAATGAGCAAGAATAGATTCCTATTATTGGAGAATGATACATAGAAACTAAGATTTGGGCACTGGGTATGCTTGTAGTTACTGGGGTATCACTTCTCCTAGGTCATTTTAGCAGAGCTTATAAGATATATGTATCTATATGAACCCATGTATGCACATATATCTCATCTCTGTATGTGGGTATCTATCCATTTGTATACATAGTAAACTAAAAATGAGTATGTCTCTGACTCTAATCCAGCAGTTTTTTCACCCCATGGTAATCTTTGACTTCCCTTTTCAATAGTAAGAAATATGGCTCCCACCATCCATATTCTATCTGCTTATCCATCTGACTAGAGTGTATATGTAAGGCAGTTTTGGAATTGTTAACTCACACCTCCGTGAGAAACAAATTTACCAACTAGCATACAGTGTTTATGTATAATTCCTTTTGTCTTTAGCCTTATAGTTTTTAGTCAAAACACTGTTTTGCAAAGTTATTTGAATCTTTTTTTTAACTACTTTTCAAAAGAAATTATTTCATACATTTGTAATATATTAAGGTTCATTCATCACTCTCAGTGTTCTATTTGAGCTCCTTCCATAATACTGTTTTATTTCATTTTTAATGCATGCATTCATGTCCATTCTTTGTAATATGAAGTTTTATAGGTTTTGGAAAATCATAGAGTCAGCATGCTAGAACCATGCAGTCCATCCTGCCACTATAGAAATTCCACTGAGCATCCCTTTTCCAGTCATCCTTTCCCTTTTCCTCAAGCCCTGGAAACCACTGATGTGTTTCCTATTCCTACAGTTTTGACTTTTCCAGTTGTACTAAAATAATATATAACTTTTGGGCCTGACCTTTTGCCTTAGCAAAAGATATTTAAGATTCATTCATGTTGTTTGAATCAATAACTGAATGTACTGATTAGTATTCTATCGTATGGATTAAATACAGCTTAGTTTATCCACTTACCCATTAAATGACATCTTGGTTACTCAGTTTGGGCAATTTGGAATAAAGCTGTTATGACTATTTACATGCAGGTTTTTGTATAAATATAAGCTTTTATTTCACTTAAGTAAAATACCTAGGAATATGAATGCCAGGTAGAATGGTAAATCTATATTCAACTTCGTGTAATAAACCGCTAAACAGTCTTCCAGAGTGGCAACACAATTTCACCCTCTTACCTGCAATGAACAAGAATATCGATTGTTCTTCGCCCTTACCAGGGTTTGTTCTTTTTCTTTTTCTTTTTATTTTTTGGCTATTCTAATATGTGTATATTGGTATCTCAATTGTAGGTGAGCTACATGAGAAAGGAAAGCATAAATATTCCAGATGACAAAATAGGAGAATATTTTTGAGACTTTAAGATGAGCACAATTTTGTAGCACAATGCACAAAAAGATCTGACCAAAAAAGAAAAATTGATGATCGATTACATTAGAATCAAGAACTTCTGTTCATTAAAAAGCCATCATTAAAAATAGAGTACAAATGTCTTACCTCAGCAATTAAGTGAGGTGATGGTTATGTTAATCAATTTGATGTAAGCACTCCACATTGTATATCAAATTAGCACATTACTTCATAAATGTATTTATGTACACAGTTATGATTTAATAAAGGAAAAAAATTTAAAAAGGGGTCACAATGTCACAACTTTGTGGACGGGCACACACAAAAACCCATAATTAAAGATTCAAAAGACAATGAAATGGGACACTATGTTGTGTTCAGATATTACACAAAGAATTAGCATAAATAATGTATATAAATGTCTATAAGTCATTAATAAAAATGTAGACAATACTCTTAAAAATGGGCAAAATTTGAATAAGCACTTCACTAAAGAAGATCCACAAGTGGCCCCCAAACACATTAAAATGTGCTTTAGTCATTGGGGGGATACAAATCAAAGTACATTGTTATATTATGTACCTACCCAAACAGCAAAAACAAAAAAGACTGATGATACTGAACTGGAGTTGCCATGTACTGATGGAGGGAATGTTATTTGGTACAAATGCTTTGGAAGTCTGTCAGTAACTACTAAAGCAACATAGATGACTATCTTAAAGAAATTCTACTCTTATTTAAACACCCATGCTAATGCATTTAATTCCTCACCAAAATGTATAAGAATGTTCATAGTAGCTTTACCAGCAATAGCTTAAAACTTAACCAAGATGAAGAGATTCAACAGATAGAGGGTAGAAATGTCAGGCGTTAGTGTGATTTTATGTGAAGACTATTGAAGAATGAGGGGGTTATGATGAATGTCAGGTTTCTATCTCGGCAATTGAGTGGAAATGTAATGACATTTATTGCAGAATAACCCAGAAGGCAGAGCTGATTTGAAGGAGAGGATGAGCTCCTTTTTTGACCTATTGACTTTGAGGTGAGTGGATGTCCAGCCAAGGGAGATGTTTAGTAGACATTTTCTATTTAGTAGATATATCCCACGAAGGGAATCAGGATCATAGATAGAATTTCTGGAGATATGAATTTGTACTTGTCAATTAAAATGAATGGTATCTCCCACAGAGATTGTGCAGATTGAATGTTAAGAGGACATATGACAAAACTGAACTGACATTTAAGGAAAAGCATGGGGGAAAAAGTTCACAAAAATTTATTAAGTTATCAAAAATTCAAAAATACTTGAACACCTAATATATACCAAGTATAATTTCAAGAAATGGTGATATATCACTTCCCCCCAAACACAAAAAATCCCTGCCTTCATGTAGTTAAATTTTACTGGGGAGAAACAGAAAATGAACAGAGTATGTTATATTTATTATGATATAATAAAACTATGGAGGAAAATAAAGCAGAAAAGGGAAATAGAGATGTTGATGGGGAAATTTGTAATTTTTAGATTTTGTGTTGTGGTAACATAGACATAGCATAAAATTTACCATCTTATCCATTTTTAAGTGTACAGTTTGGTAGTGTAGAAGTCTTAGGTACATTTACCTTGTTGAGCAACCAAACTCCAGAACTCTTTTCATCTTGAAAAATTAAAACTCTACACTCATTAAGCAACTCTTCAGCCACCACTCTCACAAGCTCTGGTAGTCACCATTCTACTTTCTGTCTCTTTGAATTTGACTACTTTAGGTATCTGGTACAAGAGAAACCATACAGAAGTTGTCTTTATGTAACTGGCTTATTTTGCTTGGCAAAATGGTCTTGACATTCAACCATGCTATATTATGTGTCATAATTTCCTCACTTTTTAAGGCTGAATAACATCTAATATTATATATGTATACACACTCACACATAGACAGAGGGTACCAGAAAGTGTATATACATTTTAGGAAAGCAAACAACTGTATTAAAATTATAATACTCAAGTCATGTTTGATTTCTGCCATTACAAGAGGTGCTCGAAGGTGACTTGTATTCATCTTTTGTTATCTGTATATATTGAGCTCTACAATTTTAATATGTATTTTCCTTTCTTAAGAAGTGTATTCATTTTTTGGCACCCTCTGTGTGTATGTATGTATGTATGCATACATATATGTGGCATATATATGTGTGTGTGTGTGTATACACCTATGTGGTCTGAACTGATAGATATATATATTAAGTTCATGAACTCATCCTAGAAAAAGTTCAACACAATTCAATGCTGAATATCACTATAGCCATCTTTGAAGTATTTTCCTTGGAAAGCTATGCACTGACACCAGTGCTTAATTCATACTTCAAAGCAATTTTAGAACTCTTTCTGGAATGGCCATCAAAGCTGTCATCCTGTTACCCTCATTGTCCTGAATGTCATCCAGATTTCTCCCTTTCAATATTTTCTTTATCTTTGGGTACAGAAAAAGTCATTGGAGACCAGACCAGATAAGTAGGGAAGGTATTCTAGTACAGTTATTTGTTTACTAGCTAAAAACTCCCAACCCCTCTCACAGTGTCTTGGTGCATTGTCATGATGCAAGAGCCACAAGTTGTTGGCCAAGATTTTCAGTTAGGATTTTCCTAAGTGTATCTCTTTTTTTTTTTTTTTAACACATTCATGCCTATGTAGGGTACAATGTGCTGATTTTTTTTTTTAATACAATCTGATGTGGTTAGATCAAACCACACCTATGGAGCATGTGACAAGGGTACAAGTCAAATCATAGATGTTTTGGCATAAAAATCAAGTAAATGAGGTGAAAGCTAATTGTATCTTTATTGATGTTTACTTGTTTGGTTATGCTTCTCACAGTCAGCAAACAATTCTGATGAACAATTCTATACATTTTTCAACTTCTTTGTCAGTTCTGCTCACTACTGGCAGCCCTCATCTCTCTTAATCAGTGCCACTTTCTCTACCTTCAGGAAAAACATTTAATCCATTTGCAGACTGCCATTTTTTTCATAGCATTATCCCCATAAACTTGGCCTCACATGTACCTGATTTCACTTCTACTCTTGCCAAGTTTAACCAAAAATTTAGTATTTGTTTATCACCCTAATTCAAGCTCCAACCTTCTTATGATGTTACACAAAAACACACAACAATAATGAACGCCACTGAACAATCCACCAACCACACATTGATACAAACACAGCTGCAGGATGCTGACATACTGAGGTTATGAAAACTAACTGGCTTTCTACAGTGCTGCCAACATAAGGGCATGGTGGTAAGTTGGTGAACTTAATTGTCAGACCTTGTTTGTGTGTGTGCATTATGCATCACATTTCATTTTTTCAATCATCTGTTATGGATACATGAATTATTTTCACCTTTTGGTTATTGTGAATAATGCTACTATGAACAAGGTGTGAAAATATCTATTCAAATGTTTGCTTTCAATTCTTTTGAATATATACCCAGAAGTGAAATTGGTGAATCATATGGTAATTCTATTTTTAATTTTTTAAAGAACTATCATGCTGCTTTTCATAACAATTGCAACATTTCACATTCCCACAAATAGTGTATAAGGGTTTCGATTTCTCATCACCACTAACACTTGTATTTCTCAGTAGGAAGTTTGCAATTTCATTTTTTAAATCTTTTTTAAAGCTTATTTTTCATGTATATACATATATGTGGGGTACAAATGCAATTTTACTACATGAATATATATTGCATTGTGGGACTACAGGTGCCTGCCACAATGCCTGGCCATTTTTTTGTTGCCGTTGCTTAGATGGCCTGGGCTGGTTTCGAATTAATAAGGAAAGGGCAGTCTTGTCTTGCATGTGGCCAGTGCCGTAACCACTGTGCTACAGTTGCCAAGCCCAGAGTTTATAATTTTAAATAGAGTGATCAAGGAGAGCCCTTATTGAGTAGGTAAAATTTGAGTAGTAACCTTATGAAAGTGAAGAAATGTTTCAAATTCTTCTGGGGATAAATTATTAAATGACAAAGAAAAGTGAGAGAAGAAGAAGGAGCAAAAATGACCAATAATGATGAAAGTCCAGAGAGGTGGTAAAAATGTGATGGTCAACAGAGATAAAACCAGTCTTAACAATTGTTCATTGATTTATCAACTTGAAGATCATTGATGGCCTTGACAAGATCCATTTTGGTGGAGCAGCATAAGCTCCATCACGGAGGATTGAACAATGAGTATGGGGGGGGGCGGCATTTACATAGAAAGTATTGGCAATGTATTTTTAAGAAGTTTGGTTATAAAGGCGGAAGATATGGTAGTGTGGTCACTGGTGGACAATGCAGGCTGACTTTTTTGTTTTTGTTTTTAAGATAGAAATGTCTTGAGCGTGTGTAAAGTGTTTCTGAGCAGAAATCAGCAATGAAGGAGAGATGCCTGTAGTAGATACAGGAATAGGAGGATCATTAATGGAATAAGGACATCTCTGAGAAGATGGGACGGATTGGGTCCAGGCAGCGAATTAGCCTTTGACGGAAGATGGATGGGAAAGTTGGGTATAGATGAAGGGTATTTATATAGCATACATTTTGTGGTTTTTCAGTGAAGATGTCTATTTTTACTGCAAGTTCATCTGCTCAGATTGACTGGAGAAATGATGGGACTAGATGTTAAAGATGAGGAGACAAAAAGTGTGTGAGCTTCTGGGGGAAACCTAATTAGAAAAAAAAAAGGCAGCATTGAGAGTACATTTGAGATCGGAGATCCTAGCTTAATGTTTATGCTCGCTCTTTAATGATTTGTACTTAAATCACACCTCAGGAAAGCCTAGGTGGTTGGTTCATGCACCCTAGCTTGAGTTAGGTTATCTGAGGACCGCTACCTAAATTGGAGGAATAATTCTCGGAAGGAAAGAATCCACTTCAGTGGGATTGATCTTTTAATCTTGAACCAGGAAAGTGATGGGAAAGACACAGATGTGAACTTAAAAGAAGGAGTACTTTAATTCATAATAAGCCTTTAACATTTAAATGAGTATTTACCAGTTTAGAAACTGCACTTAGGAAATACTTCCGTTATCTTTGCTGCCATAGGAATTTCTTGGTGAAAGACCGAACTGGCAATTATAAACTTTACAAATGAGGAATACACATGTCCCCTGCTTGGTATCTGTTGCAATTGCCCTTTATTCAATCACCCACAGCTGGAGTAATTGGATCTTTAGGTACAGGTTAATGGGATAATTAGGCAAACACGATCAAACTTGTATACCATGAGGAAATGGATGAGTGCTGTCTCCCAGCCTCCTGTTGTACCCTGTGCTTGTGCAACCTGTTCTTCATTTCTATGGGCAATAAAGTAGGAGATGGATTAGCTGCGAGTGATTTCGTCTGTCTGTAAGTGGAAGTGTGGTTTGATTTAAATGATTTTTTAAGAGGCAGCTACTGGAATAACTAGCTAGAGATGAAATGGATGAGGTATGCCTGCTTCACAAAGAGCCAATGTAATTTGGCCCTGGCATTTCATAGAGTCCTTTGGAAGCCATTGTCTCCCTTACATATTAATAGAATTCACATCCAGGAGGCTGTTTTGTCATAGATCTTATTATGGAAATAGAAAATGGCATGATTCCAAGGAAGAATATAATAGGAAGTATACACCCAAGTATGGTGTGATTGCCTAAATAGAGTGAAACCCATGAAGTAGGAAAAGCATATTACACTGTCTTTTGAAGATTAATGGAATTTCATCTATCTTTTTTTTCATGGTTATTTCTATGAGTTCTGACTGCCAGGAACTCTGTGCTAGGAGAAATCTTAGGATATCTGGTACCTGTCTTCCCATTGCCTTTCAATAAAGGTTAGGTATGTTAGGTATTTAGCTATCCATGGGAAATAGAGACCTAGCATCACCTGTCTTAATATGCATCTGCTACTGAACTCCACGCTGCTTCTTCTGTTGGCGTCTAGTTGACCCTAGCCTGAGATAGGGGTCAGTAAGGGAGATGGTGCTGAGGAAAGGACAAAACTTATACCAAATTTAGTGCATAAAACTAGAAACCTGTAAAGGCATACACTGTTCTATGTGCCTAGGATGGCAGCATGAAAACAATGCAGCACCTATCTTAATTCCTGGAATCTTTTTTTTTTTTTTTTGGTACATAGCAGAGTATATATGCAAGGGTGCACAGCAGTCAGTGGTCAGGACTCAAGGTTAAAAATGAGAGCGGGGAGATTACAGCCCCTAGGAAGGTTGGGTAAAGAGTAAACAGGACCTAGGGTAATGGAAAATCTGAAGAGGCCAGATAACAGTACAAGGAGAAGAGAGGTGGGGAGAGCAGGTGTCATCTCCTCAGACAGACATCTCAGCTTCTCTAGCCTAAGCTACTACTTGATGATGTCATCTGCCTACACTGCTGATTTCCCCAAGCAAGGATTGTCACATAGACACCCCTCTAACTGGGGCCCTTCAGTCTCCTTTCTTCTCAATTAGGAGTATAGGGGTGGCCCACCTGCGAGATCTATCCAGGCCTTTGAAGGGCCCATGGAGTCTCAGCCTATCTATTCCCACATCCTTCCTAGTTTGGCAGCCCACTATGAGAGTCTTTAAGTGATGAGAGTGTCATGTCTCCTAATGCCTGCAGTTGAAATGTTGCTTTACTAGAGCAGTTACGTTTTATTTTCAGGTACCATGGATTCATTTGCTAAGTGCTGGTGTATGAGAGGGTCATGTGAACCTGAGAGGGGAATCTGAGAACCAGTGAAAACAGGCTCTGTTCAGGACAGGGGCTGAGGTATAAATGTCAAGCTTAGAATAATTGTGTTTTGGAGCAAGAATTTGGTCAATCAATTTGATACTTTATAGTATGCCCTTCAACTTATAATGCAAATAGTCCCAATAAACTCACTGTAAGTTGAAAAATGCATTTAATACATCTAACCCACCAAACAGCATAGCATAGCTTAGCCTGCCTTAAACATGCTCAGAACACTTACATTAGTCTACAGTTTACATCTTAGAAAAGATGATTTTACACAAGGCCTGCTTTATAATAAAGTATTAAATATCTCATATTGCTTATTAAATACGATAATGAAAGTGAAAAACGGAATAATTGCATGGGTACCCAAAGTATGGTTTCCACTGTATGTTTATAGCTTTCATATCACTGTAAAATAAAAAAATTATCAAATCAAACTGCCTTAAGTCAGAGATCATCTGTATATAATTTTCATATATTTCTCTCTGCTTAAGGTCAACCTCACTTTTTCAAGAGTATGGCAAATTCCAATAAGAACATTGAATTATTTTTAGAAATAATCCCATCATTTTAGAATATTTTTAGACTTACAGAATTATTGTGAAGATTACAGAGTTCTGGTATATGCCATACTCAATTTTCCCTGTTAACATCTTACATAACTATATTCCCTTTGTTCCAATTAATGAGCCAGTATTGGCACATTATTATTTATGAAAGTCTATAATTTCTTCAGATTTTTCTCAGTTTTTCCCCTGATGTCCTTTTTCTGTTCCAGGATCCTATCGATACCACACTCCTGTCCCGATACTGGATTGCATTTAGTTGCCATATCTCCTTAGCCTCTTCTTTGTTGTGACAGTTTTTAAAATTTGTCTTGTTTTTAGTTGACCTTGACAATTTTGAGGAGCACTGGTACCAATCTGTGGCTTGTTGGGGACTGACTGCACAGCGTGAGGTGAGTGTGTGCAAGTGAATGCAATTTCCTCTGTATTTGCTGCTGCTCTGCACTGCTCCCATCTCTGCCTGGGCTCTGCCTGCTGTCACATCAGCATCCACATTAGATTCTCACAGGAGTGCAAACCCCACCATGCACTGGGCATGCGAGAGAGTTAGACTGCACACTTCTTATGAGAATCTGATGTCCCCTACACCTCCAAAATGTGGAAAAATCATCTTCCATGAAACTGGTCACTGGTGCCAGAAAGATTGGTAACTACTGTCCTTACATACATAGGGTCTATAGATTATTCTACACAGGGATATTTGTGTAGTTTTCTCCATTTGTTTACTCATTCAGTCGTTTATTTATATCAATATGGGCTCATGGATAATTAATTTATTCTTTGGGTTATAATTCAATAATGTTGCTTTATCATTGTGGAGATTTGTGTCTGGCACCATAAGAAGTTCCTGTGTATTTCTTTCCCTAGGCTTAGAATTCACTATTTCTCCAAAGGGGCCTTTATTGGAGAATGATACTAAAACCCAAGATCTATTTACTTAGTTTGTCAATTTCAGCGTATATGTGTAACAATATCAGAATTATTAACCTGTACTCTTGTGAGAAAAACCTCATTGCTTAAAGTGCTTGTGTATAGTTCCTTTTGCTTTTATTGTTACAGGTTCTATTTCCAAAGTTAGATTAGCACTTTACTCACCTACCTCATTCATATTTTTCTGTAACATCACATGCTCCAGTAGTAAATCACGTATCAAGGTCAAGATCCTGTTCAAAGGTTAATATCTAAAGCTTGCCCTCAGAAGTTGCCCTCCTTGGTTAGACTCCTGCTCTCATCATGACCCCTCTGGGCCATCTTAGCCTTCTATGGATTCTAAGGGGATTTCTTTAGAAGAGTCTAAGCAGACATGGCACTAAATATGATCTGGTATCGGGACAGGATTGTAGTATCTGGATAGAGTACTGAAACAGAATAGAAGCCAGGGAGAGCTGGGGCTGAGGGGCTGGAGGGTTTTGTTTGTATGTTATGTTAGGTCATTTCCTGGCCATGCTGGGTTTGGGCTATCCTGAGATGGCCCCTCTCATGTCAGAGGGATAGGAATAGGCAAGAATGACTGTTACCTTGTCTAGAGCCGTTAGTAGGTTTTTTTTTTTTTTTTGAGACAGAGTCTCACTATGTTGCCCTGGGTAGAGTGCTATGGCATCATAGCTCACGGCAACCTCAAAGTCTTGGGCTTAAGTGATTCTCTTGTCTCAGCCTCCCAAGAAGCTGGGACTTCACATGCCCACAATACCCAGCTATTTTTTGGTTGCAGTTGTCATTGTTGTTTGGCAGGCCCAGGCTGGATTTGAACCCGCCAGCTCCAATGTATGTACCTGGCAATCTAGCTGCTGAGATACAGGCACTGAGCCTTTTTATTAAGTTTTTATCTTTGTTTCCTTCATTTTCTAGATCAGTGGTTGTCAGCCTTCCTAATGCTATGACCCTTTAATATAGTTCCTCATGTTGTGGTGAACCCCAACCATAAAATTTTTTTTGTTGCTTTTTGTTGCCCCAACTCTCCCTAGCTTCTGTTCTGTTCCAGGATTTGGTGCTACTTAGCAATGAAAATAATTTTATGGTTGGGGGTCACCCCAACATGAGGAACTGTATTAAAGGGTCGTGGCATTAGGAAGATTGAGAACCACTTTTCTAGACCCGTTCTTTGTAAGTTGACCCATGTCTAGTTTTGGAAATTGAGAAATACTTAATAAGAATAAACATTTGAGAGAGCTTTAATTGAATAAGAACATGCACAGCATGGAGGAATTTCAGGGCAGTGAAGTACCCTGTATGATGCTATAATGGTGGATACATGTCATTCATTACACGTTTGTCCAAAATCATAGAGTGTCTAAAGCCAGGAATGAATGTTAATGCAAACTGTGGACTTTGATGATAATAATGTGTCAGTGTAAGTTTATCTACTGTAATAAATGGGCCATTCTGGTGGGGTATTGGTAGAGGAGGTGAAGCATGTATGGGGCAGCATTTACATGGCAAATCTCTGTAACTTCCTCTTAATTTTTCTGTGAACCTAAAACTCTAAAAAAAAGTTCTTTAAATTAAAAAAAAAAACACAAAGTTCAAAAGTTCTTGCTATCTTCTCAGAGATGTCACATCTCACAGAGTACCAGGAGAGAAAAAGACCAAACCTTGGAAATAGCCAGGATAATGGTTTGGGGTCCATTAATAAAAAATATACAAAAAACCAAAAACAAAGTAAGATGATTTGTGGGATAATATAGAACAGACACAGACAGGAATACTTCACATAAAGCATTGGAGCACCATTCTATTTCAGTTTTTATTTTAGCCAAACCAGAGCGATAAACATGCTTACTCATGGTCCATGCGTTTAAATATACAAATATAGCTATTATTTCTAGAAGTCACACTGGAATATTGAAATATCAATACATAAATTGGACTCAAAAATTGGCGGTTGTCTAAAATTCTTCTAAAGAAATCCTCTTCTTTCAAGTTCTTTGTTAGAGAAAACTATTTGGGGGGGGGGGGCATGGGGTATCTGTGCTCGTCTTCCTAACTGCAGGTGGAGGCAGCGTTCTGTTATAGAAGGTCAATATTTTATTTTGATGTTTTGATGTGGAAAGAGTCAAGAACTACTCAGAATGCTGACTTTTCAATAGTTTATACAAGAAAATTATCTCTCAGTCCTGAGGCCTTTTAGAGGGAAAGATCAAATTGAATAGCATCTTGACGCAGAATATGCTGTTCCACTTCCAAGTCCATTATTGCTGCTGTCACCCTGACAAAATGTAAAATCAGTGCTGAATCAGCCAACAAGGGTGCTAAGGCTATTTTGGACAAGGGAGAAGATGGAATGAGTTCAGAACAGGCTGTCTAGGCCTAAATTTGCAATCAGCTCCCCATTTCCTATTCTTTTACTTTTTAGGACTATAGATTCTATCGGGTTTTGTAGTGATTGGTGCACAAAGAGAAGGGCAGGATGGAAAACACCTGGGGAAAGCTCATATTTCAATCAGAAAGAGGACTGGGGAACGTAAAATAAGAGAGAGAATAGTGACATGTCAAAAGAGCCAGGCAGCCTTCCTCGCTGCATACCACAATCCCAATATTCATACAGAAGAAGGAGGGTATGCGGAGATGGATATTTCCCCATCACAGGGGAAGTGCTATCTGGGCTGTGCCATCTGTGGAAGAAAGCATTGAAAACTGAACAATTGTAGGAGGAGTTGCCTAAGGGCCATCTCTTGGAATAGAGGCCTGTACAGGGGTGTCCAACATTTTTCTCTGCCACGTTGAGAAGAGTTGTCTTGGGTCACACCTTAAATACCTAAAACTAATGAAAGTTGATGAGCAAAAAAAAAAAAAAAAAGTCCATGCATATTTTCGAGATGTCTGACACCGTAAATAAGCAAAACAGTCCTCAGATAATCAGTAGCGTGGGTTGAACATTCCCAGGACTGACCCCAAAGGTCCTTCTATTTCTCCTTCACACTGAGTACATACAATCATGAGAAGGGGATGGGACCTAGGGTAGGAAACGTGAGCAGAATATAATCTTAGAGGAGATGAAAGTTTTGGCCATGTGTCTAAAGTAGGGTTTCTCAACCTCAGTGGCACCACTGAGATTTGGGGCCAAATAATAATAATGATAACAATAACAAATGATAATTCTGTTATGGGAGACTGTCCTGAGTATTGGAGTATGTTTTGTGGCATCCCTTACTTCTACCCACTAGATGCCAGTAGTATCCTGCCAATTGTAAAAACCAAAAATGCCTCCAGAGATTGGTGAAATGTCCCCCCTGCAGGACAAAATTGTACCTGAGCGAGAACCACTTGTCTAAAGGTTTTTGAGAAAAATTTTATTTTGGACTTTGAGCTTTTAAATGGTATTTGGTTCTTTCTACCTGTACCTAAGCCAAGTAAAATGAGGACAATGATAACATCTACATTTGATTTTTTTATTTAAAGTGTTTAGCAAATAGTAAGTGCTCAATTAATTTGCCAAGTGGATTTGATGCAGGGATTAAATGTTATCATGTATGTTTAAGATCTGGCAAATGTAAGAGATCTTTGGTAAATGATGTGAGTTCCTTGCAACTCTAGAATTATATTACAAATTACTATTTAAAAGTTAAAGCTCCATTTCATATAAAATAGCACTTTAAGTGTTAAGAGGAAAATGAAAAAACATAATATATAAAATATGCATGGTATCAACAGATGCATATTTATTATTAAATGTACATGTTTATTATTTTTAACGATACATATACCATATAAATTTCAATAGTATAGTCTTTGTGTGGTCACAAAAGTATTTTGGAAATATCTAGGAGAGGAGTGACAGATGTCAGTTAAATTTTTTAAGAAAAAACAATTCTCGGCTGAGCGCCTATGGCTCAGTCGGCTAAGGTGCCAGCCACGTACATCTAAGGTGGCAGGTTCGAATCCCCAGCCCGGGCCTGCCAAACAACAATGATGGCTGCAACCAAAAAATGGCCGCGCGTTGTGGCGGGCGCCTGTGGCCCCAGCTACTTGGGAGGCTGAGGCAGGAGACTCGCTTGGGCTCAGGAGTTGGAGGTTGCTGTGCGTTGTGATGCTATGGCACTCTACCCAGGGGGATAGCTTGAGGCTCCGTCTCAAAAGCAAACAAACAAACAAAAAAACCCAATTCTCCACATTCATTGCTTTATTTTGCATTCCTGCAAGTATTCCAAAGCCCCTCCAATCTATACTATGGTATTCTTTTTTTTTTTTTTTTTTTTGTTAATCACTCTCTCTCTTTTTTTTATTAGAACATAGCTGTGTACATTGATACTGTCATGGGGTACAGTGTGCTATTTTTATATACAATTTGAAATATTTTCATCAAATTGTTTAACATAGCCTTCATGGCATTTTCTTAGTTTTTGTGTTAAGTCATTTATATTATTCATTTAGAAAGATTCACATGTACCCTTAAAAGATGAACCATAGATGTGATCTCACCAATCACACTCCCTCCACCCATCCTCCCTCCTTCCCTCCCCTCCCTCTCCTCTTCACCCATTTTCTTGGGCTATAATTGGGCCATAGCTTTCCTATGAATTTTAGCCATTCTGATGGGAAGCAGTGATATTTCTTGTGGTTTGCATTTGCATTTTCCTGATAACTGGCAATGTTGCTGATATTTGTGGCCATTCATATGCCTTCTATCATGAAGTGTCTGTTCAGGTATTTTCACCATTTTTAACTGGGTTGTTTGTCTTATTATTGGAAGAGATTTTAAAAATTATGGTATGATACACATACCGTAAAATTTACCATCTTAACCACCTTCAAATGTGCAGTTCAGTAACATTAAGTACATTCACATTGTTGTACAATCCATCTTGCAAAATCCACTAAGTAACTCCTTGCTTCCCCTTTGCCCCAGACACTGGCAATCAATCTTCTATGCTCCATCTGTGTGAAGCTGGCTGCTCTAGGTGCCTCAAATAAGTAGAATAAAACACTGGCTTATTTTAGTTAATTTTTTGTTATTTTATAGTAATATAAGGGTCTATACAACTGGGTTACATTGTTTGCATTTGTTAGGTAACATCCCAGTTATAGTAGAGCCCTTCACCCAGGAGGTATGCCATATACCCCTACATTGTACCTACTAGGTGAGAGCCCCACCCCCTCCCCATTCATGAGTTTAAATGTATTTTTCCCTTGTGTGGGCCTGTGGTTGTAATTTATTAATTTCACATTAGTATTGAGTACATGGGATGCTTGCTTTTCTGTTCTCAAGATACTCCACTATGAAGAATGTTTTTCAATCCATTCCTGTAAAATACAAAAGATCTAAATTCTCCATCACTTTTATGACTGAATCATGTTCCATGGTATACAAATACTGCAATTTATTAATCCATCCATGGATTGATGGGCAGTTGAGTTGTTCCCACATCTTTGTGATTGTAAATCAAGCTGCTATAAACATTTGAGTGCAGTTGCCCTTGTGATAAAATGATTTTTTTCTTCTGGATAGATACCTCGTAATGAGAGTACTGGATCAAATGAAAGATCTACTTTTAGCTCATTAAGGATTCTCCATACTTCTTTCCAAAATGCAAATTAAGAAAGATATCACCTAAGCCCAGTGAGAATGGCACACATCACAATATTCCAACGTGGCAAATGCTGGTGTGAATGTGAAGAGAAGGGAACACTTATGTGCTGTTGGTGGGATTGCAAACGAATTCAGCCTTTTTTGAAAGAAGTATTGTAACTGTCTTATTTTATAAAGCATAATGCCCCTTCAGGGTCATCCATTTTGTAGCATGTGTTAGAATTTCCTTCCTTTTTAAGGCTGAGTAATGTTCCACTGTGTGTATAGACTGTTTTTTCCTTCTTGGAATATTTTGACCTTTTGGCTGTTGTGAATAATGCTGCTGTGAACATGGGTGGACAAGTATTGTCTCAAGACTCCACTTTCAATTTTGGGGGTATAAACTCAGAAATGGAATTACTAAATCATGTGGCAGTTCTCTTTTTAATTTTTTGAGGAACTGTCATACTGTTTTCCTTAACAGTGGCACCATTTTATATTCCATTGGAAGAATATTTTATATATTCTGGGCACACAGCTTTTTTTCATATGTACTGCAAAAATTTCTCCTAGACTCTGGATGCTTTTTAGTTTCAGAATCATGCTTTGTGAAGAGTAAAAGTTTTTAAATATCATTTAATTTATTAATTTTTCTTTTATCACATATTTATCATGTTCTGTATATTTCCCCAGGGTCTCAAAAATTTCTTTCTGTTTTCTTTTAGAAGTTAGTTTTGCAGTTGTAACTCTTGTATTTAGTCTATGATTCATTTTGAGTTGAATTGGACGTATGATGTGAGATAAGGGTCACTTTACAATTTTTTCTATATGGATTTTTATTTGGATCCACAATAATTGGTAGACATTTCTTTTCCTATGAATTTATCTTGGCAACTTTGTTGAAATCAGTTGGCCTATGTAGGTCTGTATTTGTCAATATTTTATGTTTGTTGACTTGTTTCTGAACTTTCACTAATACCAAGCTGTCTTGATTTGTACAACTTTATAGTTAGTCTTGAAATTAGTTAAGGCAACTCCTCTATCTTTATTTTTACTTACAGAAATGACTTTATTTATGCTAGGCCCTTGCCTTTTCACGTACACTGTAGAACTGGCTTGTCAATTTATATAAAAACCCATCCAAAGTTTTGATTGGGATGATGGTGAATGTATAAATCAGTGAATTTCTATCTTAAGTTTTTCAATTCATTAACACAATATATTGCCACTTTTATTTAGGAATTTTTATGTTTCCTCTTTCTGGTAATGTTTTAAAGAATAGATATTGAAATTTTTTGTTAGATTTATGTGTAGATATCTTATATTTTTCATACTTCTGTATGTGGAATTTTACTTTTTTTTCCATTTTTAAGTTATTTGCTGCCAATTTATGAGTGTGATTATTTTTAAATTTATTTTTAATTCGCAAATAAAAATTGTGCATTTATGATGTACAACATGACATTTTGATATACGTTGAGGAATGGTTAACCAAGTTAGTTAAAATATATATTACCTCAAAACTTTAATAATTTTTTAAAAACTAAAATGCTTAAAATCTACTTTCATAGCAGTTTACAAGTATACCATGTAATATTATATCCACAACCACCATGATGTACAATAGATTTCTTGAATTTATTCCTCCTGTCTAACCTAAAATTCTGTGTCCTTAGACCAATGTCTTCAAAAAGAAACAGACACAGAAAGAGAACTACTGCGTGATCTCATGTATATGCAAAGTCTAAAAAGGCAGAACTCGTAGAGAACACAATGGTGGTCACTAGGAGGGTGGGAAAATTGGGAAGATATTGGATTTAAGTTTGTTAATATTTAAGATTTTTTTTCATCAAAATGTATAAAATGATTTGTGCAGTATTTCTGCCTCTATTTTTTTTGAAAAAGTTAGCATAAAAACAACGTTCATTTTTCATTGAGCACTTGTGGAAATCACCCATGAAACCATTTGGAATTGAAATTTTTCTTTGGGGCAGATTTTTGATAAATAATTCAGTTTTGTTAAAAGCTATACATTTATTCATATTTTCTGATTCTTGTGCTAGCTCTGGTAAGCTGTGCTCTTCAAGAAATTTTTTATTTCATCCAAATTTTCAAATTTCTTGGCACCATGTTCTTATTATGTATAACATCAAGTAATATTTTATAGTGTATTATTATCCTTTTAGTATCTCTGGGATCTGTGGTATAAATCCCTTTTTTCTTTCCTAATGTTAAAGACTCATATTCTCTTTTTGCCTTGATCAGTCTAGCTAGGAGGTTTATTGATTTGATTATCTTTTTAGATAACTAGGTTTTGTCAACTTTTTAAATTGTTTTTCTATGTTTTTTTCCCGTTGATGTCTGTACTTATATTTTCTTGCTTTTTTTATTGAATCATAACTGCATACATTAATACGTTTATGGGGTAAATGTGCTGATTTGATATACAATGTGGAAAGCTTACATCAAACTTGTTAACATAACCATCACTTCACTTACTTATTTGTTGTAGAAAGACATTTGTACTCTACTCTTAATAGTTTTAAAATGTATCATTGCTTTATGCACATTAGGTGAGGTCCCGCCCCACCTCTCTCCTCCCCTCCCCTCTCCCTCCTCCTACCTTTATTCTTTCTGTCTTTTACTTAGTTTAGGTTTACTTTTTATTTTTATAACTTCTTAAGGCGAACTCTGTCACTGAATTTTTTAATGTTGTCGTATATGCATGCAAACCTATAAATTTCCTGATAGACTCTGCTTCTCACAAATGTTGACATGTTATATTTTTGTTGTTTTTCTGTTCAAAATATGTTTTAGTTTTCATTGTACCATAGTATGTGATACAGGCATTATTTCGAGGTGTGCTATTTAATTTCCATATATTTGAGGTTTTCCAAGGTATCGTGTTGCTGTTGACTTCAAATTTAATTATTTTGGTCAGTGAACATGCTCTGGATGATTTCCACATTTATGAATACTGAGTTTATGGTCCAGCATATCATCTAATTTGGTGAATGTATCATGTAACACTAAAGAACATGAAATCTGCGGTTGTTAAATATATTGTTCTCTAAATATCCATTAGATAGATTAAGGTGTTTTATTGCGTTGCTCAGCTAATCTATGACTTCACTGATTTTTGTATGGTCTAGTTATTTAATCACTTGCTAAGAGAGGTGTGATATAATCTATTACAATTGTCTATTTCTCCTTTTAACTCTATCAATTTTTGCTTCCTTATTTTGGAGCTCTTTTATAAGGTACAAACACAGTTATAAATTTTATGTCTTCCTATTAAATTTTCATTTTGTCCTTCTAAAATGTCTGTCTTTATGCCTGGTAAGTTTTTTTTGTCTGATATTTATGTAGCCACTGCAGCCTTTTCATGAGTATTACTTGCACAGTATGTAGTTTCCCTCTCCCTTATTTCTACTTGTCTGAGTTTTGTATTTCTTTATAGGTAGCATTTACTTGGTTAATTTAGATCTACTGTTGTAATTTTTTCTTTTTCTTTCTCTCTCTCCCTATCTTCCTTCCCTCTTTTGAATTATTTGAAAATTTTAAAGTATTTTAATTTACCTCTTGACTTTTTTGGTTCTATTTCCTTATAGTGATCTGTTGGTCGCTCTGGAGATTATAATATGCATAGTAAATCTTTCCTAGTCCAGTTAGAACTAAAATTGCACCATGTCATATATATGTAGAAACTTAGAAAAAAGGTCTTTTTGTCCATTTCCATTCTCCTTATGTCAGATTCTTAACTTCATTAATTCTGTGTATTTTGACAATCTACCAAATGATGTTATAGTTTTACATTAAATATTTATATGTGATTTTTTAAACTAAGGAGTATGAGGATAAAGTTTTGTCTTTTACTTGTAGCCACTGAAAAATGCACCCTTGTCTTCTGATAAGAAATCTGCAGTTACCTGAATCGTAGTTTTCCTCTCTGTAATGTGTGTCCCGCTTTCTCTGACTCTTTTCCACACGTTATCTTTTATGTTTAACTGATTGATGATGAAGTATGTAGGCCTGG
>CAUYQV010076541.1:0-10591 GCA_963574575.1 Galagoides demidoff
TTTTCTCAGTTATAGTTTTAAAACATTCTGATTCTACTCTTAGAGAGTTTCACTTGTACCCCTGTAAGAAATACCTCAAAAATGGTCCCTCCAATCCCCCTCCCTCCACCCATTCCCTCCTCCCTTCTCCCTCCCCCCTCCCCACATTCTTAGGCTATTTGGTTATAGCTTTCATATAAAAGGTATAAGTTAGTTTCATAATAAAGGTGTGTACATTGGATACTTTTTCCTCCATTCTTGCGATACTTTGCTCAGAAGAACATTCTCCACCTCCATCCATGTGAACATGAAGGACGTAACTGCTGTTCTAAGGGTCTCTCTCCTGGCTGCTCTCCTAACTTCTAGGAGTCTCAGCATTCCCTGGCCGATAGGGGGCGTTCTCCCTGCATCCTGTTTCTTCACATTATCTTCACGTAGGAGCACCTGTGTCCAAATTTCCCTAGTAAGTGTCCACTGAAAACCAGTATAACTTTGTCTTAATTGGGTCTGCAACATCCCTATTTCAAAATGAGGTCACATTCTGAGGGATGGGGGTCAGCACTTCCACACCTGAATTTGGTGGGGATGGGCACTCAGTTCAACCCAAACAGTGAGCATAATGCATACAAATTGAATTAACTGAAATCAAAACCAATACTAATAAAAAGTGCTACATGCTGGCGAAGCATGAAGAAGTTTTGCATTGTGATGGGAGCAGACTGGGCAGAAATGGCTTGCAGAAAACAAAGCTGTCATTCAAACAGCATTGTCCAGGACTCTCCTCGGTGCTGCCACAGAGCAGAGGACGATGTGCGGCGCACACAAAGGCCTCCCTACCGTGGAACACTTCAGGGCACACCTTTGACCCAGGTCTGTGTCTGGCACAGAGGAAATGATCTTGCCGCAGCATGAACGGTACATCTAATATCTGGTATCAGGCTCTACTGAACTTATCAGATTTATTAGATAAAATTGCCTGGGGGCGGAAGTGCCAATAAGTATGAGTAATTAAAACACTGAGCAGTGATATTATTAAAGGTATATTAAAATCAATGGCGTCCATTTGAAAAGATATATTTCACACCCTGTCCTCCACAGTGGGAGACGTGGCTGAGCAGAACCAGGTCAAGCAGGGAGTATTGTTAATGAAAGTCCTCGTGGAAAAGGCTGCCTGAAACAAAATGAGTTAAAAATCTTTATTGTGCCTTGACAGCCCACGTGAATCTATGATGATGATAAATGTTCTCATTTAGAACTTTCTCTTTTCCTGAGACATTTTACATGTTATCTCCAATTTGCTTTGAATTTCTCAAAAGACATATGTTCACAGAAGAAAGTCTCTGCTTGCTTTTCATTAAGTAAGATCTTATCAGGGTGTTTGCATGTGGCATCACGTTTGAACTATTAATCTTATGACAGGATATTAAAAAGGGGGGAGGGGGATTCTTTAGCAGGTTGAGGGCCATTACACTTGAGAAACAGCCCTCAGCACTCAGCAACAAGAACCAGCCCAGGAACTGCAGCTGTGATGATGAGCAAAGACGTTCCCGAAGCCAACACCCTAGGCAAAGAGGTGGCTCCTTAGAGGGTGCACGGTGGACAGAGGAAGCTCAAATGACTTGTGTGCCACTGAGCTGGAACTTGGTGCTGCGGGATCACTGACCTGCAGGATCCCGGCAGGACACCAGGGAAAGATGGTTAATCAGGTATCAGGTTAATTCTCAGTGACGGTAGATCTTGTCTGGAATTGAGGCACAAACCAATAGAGCAAAATGCAGATCTAGAATAAAAAGAAAACAATGCTCTATCTCTAACTCAACAAGTCTGGGATGTACACAAACACTTCCCACTAGTGTGCACAAGCACATACACAACACTTACATGTCAAAGGAAAATCGACTTAAGCCAAGGCTTTAGAGGTAATTGGGCTGCGGACTTTCTGGACCATAAGGCTATGGAAAGAACTTTGATACATGTCCTAAGTGTCATGAGAGGTCTTTGAAGTATTTTATTATTTTTCTTTTTTTACTTTTTTTTAATTGTTGGGAATTCATCAAGGGTACAAAGAACCAGGTTACATTGATTGCATTTGTTCAGTAAAGTTCCTCTTATAATTGTGTCCCACCCCCAAAAGGTGTGTCACACACCATGACCCCTCACCCCCCTCCCTTCTTCCCTCTCTCTACTCTCCCCTTCTCCTACCCCCCTACCGTGTACTAGGTCATTCATTGTCCTCATAGCGAAATTGAGTACATGGGATTCTTCTCCATTCTTGTGATGCTTTACTAATAATACTGTGTTTCACTTCCATCCAGGTTAATACAAAAGATGTAAAGTCTCCATCTTTTTGATGGCTGAATAGTATTTCATAGTATAAATATACCACAGCTTGTTAACCCATTCCTGGGTTGATGGGCATTTAGGCTGTTTCTACATTTTGGAGATTGTAAATTGAGCTGTGATAGACAGTCTATTGTAAGTATCCTTAAGGTAAAAGGACTTTTTTTCTTCTGGGTAGATGCCCAGTAATGGGATTGCAGGATCAAATGAGAGGTTTAGTTTGAGTTCTTTGAGGGTTCTCCACACATCCTTCCAAAAAGGTTGTACTAGATTGCAGGCCCAACCAGCTCTTTGATGGATTTTGAACACAAAAATATATAATCAGATTTGTATTTTACAAAGGTTTCAGTGCAGGTAACAGATTTAAAATAGTGCAAGAGATAGAAGCCTATTGAAGTCTACTGGACCACCTCAGCCCGTGGAAAGGAGGCAAGTATACAAATGCAAGTCAGCACTTCAGAGGTCAATGAAAGGATGTGTGCTGACCTAAATACATGGATGGGGAGAAGAATAATATCAAGACAGACTTCCAGTTTTCTGGATGTGAAACCGGATGGATGGTAAGGAGTCCATAGAGGTAGGCAGAGATGGGGATAGTCCAGACATGGTGGGGGTGGGGCAGGGTATAAGTTGGATGTTTGATATATTGGGCTTGCAATGCCTATAAAATATCTAGCTAGGGGCACTAACTTGGTTATTTCCAGCTAATGGTTATTAGATGCCATAATATAACCTGGTGTCTAATCTACTCAATACACTATCTCATGCTCATTTCTCTAAATCTTTAAGTTTAAAAAAAAATAAACATTTTTTGTACTTAGAAAGAAAAGGAAATCTTAGGATTGTATCAAATTTATAAATTAAATTTACTCAAAGTATCCCAAGGGGTTCTTTCTCCCTTTTGGATCCAGGAAAAGTGCTGCTATTTAAAGGTTGGGGCTCTACCAGAGCACCAGAAAAGGTAGCAAAGCCAGGTCAATATTAGTGAAGGTGTTAGAGAAACAAGGCTTATCATCCATAGACTATATGTATGTCAACCAGTTTTTGTCTATTCTTCCCCAGATTATATACCTTTGGTGTCTCTGCTTAGGGGACCACAGAACCTGGCCACATGGTACTCTTCTGCACATGTCAGGTTAAACCATGCATCAAGACCCCTCACTGGGAGGAAATATGTCTACTCCCTGTTCCTTCCAACTAGCTGGAGAAATGTCTCCCAATTCTCCTTAATGTTATTCTGAACTGCTTTATGAGGTAAATGTTAAGTATTTTATTTCCATTTCCTTAAAAGAAAGAATGGGTTGCTAGGGGAAATGCCTAAGCCGGTCAGAAAGCATTTCCAATGGAAGGACATAGTGAATGAAAATGTTAATTATTGTCCTGTTTAACAAGCTCTCATGACAGCTCCTGGGGGCAGTAAAATTTATACTCCTACCAGGACAGCCCTGGGATGTGGTATCAGTATGGCATGGAAAACAGTTCTGGGAAGTTAAGAATAATGCCATTGCTAGCTCCCTGTTACCTGGCTGAATAGTTTGTTTCTCTTGTGCCTAGGAGGTTTGTACCTTTGTCAAGGGGTGGGGTGAAATCAGGCAATTTTTTTTTTCACTTATTCCTTTTAGTTTGTTTGTTTTTGGAGGTTTTTTTATTAATTATTTTTCTTTCTTTGCTTGAGACAGGGTCTCACTCTCTCACTTGGGCTAGTGTGCCATGGCCTTAGCTGAGGTCACAGCAACCTCAAACTCCTGGGCTCAAGCAATCCTCCTGCCTTAGCTTCCAAGATAGCCAGACTGTAGGCCTGTGCAACCACACCCACCTAATTTTTCTGTTTTGTTCTTGTTGTTGTTGTTTGTTTGTAGAGACAGAGTCTTGTTTTGCTCAGGCTGGTCTTGAACTTCTGAGCTCAATCCATGCCTCTGCCTTGGCCTCCTCCCAGAGTGCTAGGACTACAGGCATGAGACACCATGCCTGGCCATTTCTCAGAAGGAGGACAGTATGATATGGGCTGGAGTAGAGTGGAAATGAGTTTAAAATTTACAATAACCTGAAATTGAAGATAGTGTACTGATAAAGGATTTGCAGTATTGGAGTTGCCATGAGCTGAGGACAGCAGGATAGTTAGTGGGATCCTAGAGGAACGTGGCAGGACTAGTAAGCCATCTTATTGCCTCAGAGAGCACACAAGTCTGTGGGAACCTGTCAGATGCCAGGAACTCAGGGCTTACCTCAGTATCTATTCTTTCTGGTTCTCAGTTTTCTCATCAATGAAGTGAAATCAATAGCATATGCTTCATATGGTTCTTGTGAGGATTAAATGAGATGAAAAATGCAAAGTACCAGAGAAACACCTGACACCTGTAGGAGCTAACAAATAATAACAAATGATCATTATTATTATGGAGGGAATAAACAAAAAGGCATTAGAGATTGTTAATAATTTATTGCACATATATTTTTATTAATTCTTATACATACAATGACAATGACTCTCATTAAAGGAAATTTTCTATTTAAAATGAAAGACTTAACAATGCTTCTACCTTTTATGGTGAGATGGAATAAGTTATATGAAGAGAAGAACAAATCAGAATATTCTTTTTTCCACCTCTAAGAACTGATGGCTGTGCAACACATGTCTGAGAAGTGATGGTCAAGTTCAAGGGAAGACAACAACTTGAAGACCTTCAATACTGCCTTTGTTTAGCAAGACTTTCTGATTGGGTCAAGAGAAGACCAATAGAAGGTCTTGCGGAAGAAGAGAGAAGATAAGAAAAGTGAACATAGCCTAACCCAAAATTTCGATGTAGGTATTTCCTGATAGAACAAGACACAGTATTCTGAGAGGGAAGCAGGGTGACTGGCTCTGCATGATGGTCTGGGCTGCATCCTGTCTTTCATTTAGGTGAAATAAAAAATAAAACTCTCTTCATGGCTACATCTCATTTTCACTTTCCATACTCCCAGCTTTGGTTTAGCCTAAGTGAGCTCCTAAACAACTTACAGCCTATCCAGGGCCACTGTATAACATCACAGGTGTTGGGAACAGAACTGATGCTTATGTTGCTTAGCTACAGAAATTTTCATGAAGATTCTAGAAACTTTGTTATCTTGGCCTTCTGATGATAGAGATTGAAAACAGTTCCATTTCTGCCATTTCTATACTTAACTTTATTGTTGTTTTGTATTTCTCCTTTCATAAGAAGTTAAAGATTCATTTCCTCTTATATAAGAAAGTGCAACTTTATTCCCTACAGTCATCCTCCCTCTTAGTAAAACAAACCTGATTTTTGTAGATTTACACATTTCCACCCAGTTAAAGATACATTTCTTTTGCAGTGACACATTTTCTAATACTTTTGCTAATAAGAGGTAAACTGAAGTGTAGCATGTTATTTTTGAAAAGTCTCTTTAATAGCGATGGACATCATCATTTTGTATTTTTCCCTTCCTTTGCCTGCCACTTGAAATGCCCATACAATAGCAGGTAGCTAGTTTGGCTGAGAAGTGTCTATGATATAAACCAAGAAAAGGAGAACAACACAACTGAAACATTTGGAGTCCCAGACACAATAGAATTACTACGTCAGCCTCAGACTACAGTATTAGTTACAGTAAATGTTACGCTGCTACCCAAAAAAGAGTCCCTCAACATGACAATTCAAACAAGTTAGAAAACCATTTTCTCTTTTACAGGGCTAAAAGATGGGCTGTGCGCCTCCAAATCACCCAGGGATCCAGGGGCGCAGGCAAACTGCCATCACCAACATTCAGCTTCTAGATTGCTTTAGTCTTTATCATCTGAAGCCAATGATCAAAGGCATCCCTCGCTACTGCTCACGTTGTTTTGGTGAGATCATACTCTCTTGGCCACTGTTGCATACTGGAGAAGTTAAGAAGTATAGTCTAGCCACATTTTTTTTTTTTTCAGTTTTTGGCCAGGGCTGGGTTTGAACCCGCCACCTCTGGCATATGGGGCCAGTGCCCTACTCCTTTGAGCCATAGGCACCGCCCTTAGCCACATGATTTTAATAGAAGGATAGAAGGCTTACTAGTGATCAAAGATCCTTCTCCAACAAAACTGCTGATTTTAGCATTTTATAAAGATGGCAGAAAAGTCTATTGTAGTCTCATTTAACCTTTCTCATTTGGGACCTCTATTATTCACAGCTGAACATGATCTTCATTGATATTCTCTCACGGTTTATTCCATGAACCTTCTATCTGAAAATTATGGATTTGGGTTTTAGATAAATGCTGAATTGTCTTCCAACTATAAAATTTTAAGGATCATTACAACTTCCTTTCTTAATGTGTTTAATAAACAACTTTTAGGTTTTAAAAAAAAGCAATAGAAATACTAATTGTTAGCTATCTTAAGAAAGCTACAATCCAAATGGAGCCCTAGACTATGGGGAAAGGGGAGAGGAGAGGGGAGGGGGGAGGATGGGTGAAGAGAATGATATTGTGGGGATCACGCCTATGATTTATCCTATTAGGGTGCATGTGAATTTGTCTAAAGGTTGAATATGAATGTCTTAACACAACAATTATGAGAAAGACACGATGGCTATGGAGCCAGTTGGATGAGAGTTTTCCAAACTGCATATGGAAGCAACACACTGTATCCTATGGTAGAATTAATGTACACAATTATGATCTAATAAAAAAAAATTATAAAAAAATAAAACAAAATTATAGGCATGAACCACCATGCCCAGCCTAGAAAAAAAAAAAAGCAATAGACAAATTCCTTCCTGCAAATAGTCCTTTGGGACAGTGGCACCCACCTCCAGAGGGACCATTATGAACGGTTATCTGGGATAGTGATGAGAAAGTTAGAGCAGCTGGGAGTCTGTCTTATCAGGATCTGGAAAGTGTGTATCTCTCACCACTGAAAGACATCAACAGAAATAGCCATGAAGATTTTCTACCGCAAATAATAGAAGTAGTTAGAATAGCAGGTTGGTGAATTTCTTTTGTTCAACAATTCTCTATTCTCTCACCCATCTCAGTAAAAGTCACTTTCATAGAATAAGAGAGTTATGTTGGTTAGAACACTTTTGTTTGAAAATGACTGACAACTTAAGCCAAAAAGATTTAAGCAATATATGACTGATACATCCAGAGACATATTTGTTTGGAGAGAGAGTTGTTTGGATGAGAACTTGATTCCTGGTTCAAATAATGTCACCAGATTTCTTTCTTAGTTCTGCTTCTTCTGAATTGGCTCCATATTCAGGCTCTCCATCCAGGTAAATCGGAAGATCTAGGCTCCCAACAGCACAAAAGAGAGTGTCTGCCTCCCCATTCAATAATCCCAGAATTGTGTCTCGTTGTGGCCTGATGGGACAGACTTGGCTTATAGCCCTGACAGCAACCCAAACAATGTGACCAGGAAGTGGAACCAGTGGATTGACTTAACCTTGGTCACACAAGGCAGATTGAGAGAGTTAGCTTCATAACAAGCACATGAGTTGAGTGTAGGGGAGTTAGAACACTGTGGTTATAAGACAGAAGAGATAATGAGTGGCAAAAACAACAGATGAAACCTTTATGTATTCCCTTTGTTTTTTCCAAAGCATGAAATTCCTACCTAATAGGTATATTTTGTATTTATTTATGACTTTGCTCCTATGAAAAATTTTTGTCCCCAAGAATCCAGAAGAAAAACAACTTATACTAGATGAGCAACAATCAGTGAGTAAGCGGGGTGGGGGAGACCGCATAGCTCCTCTCTCTGACAGGCAGTGACAGGAAATGTGGTATGTTAAGTTGGTGAGGCCACGGAATCCAGATGTTTGGTCCATATGCTTCCACCATATGAAGTCCTAGTGAAGAGACAGCCATCTGTGAGGGAAGAAAGTTTCCCCCACACCCACCACCCTTGCTCTTTGATTGTGGACTTCTCAGTGTCCAGAGCTATGGGAAATTTTTATGTTTATAAGCTACCAAATTTAGGGCATTTTTGTCAAAGCAGCCCAAGTGTATTTTAAAATGACATAATTTTATAAATAAGGCGATTTTAAATAGTTATAAGAAAAGATGAAAAAATAAAATGCAATGGAAGAGAAGGTGGGGTAGCTTCTAAGGTAAGTCTTTTGAGCTGTGACTTGGACTGGAAGCCTCTAGCAATGGCAAGATCTGTGAGAGGAACATTTCAGGCAGAGGAACCAGCTATAACACAGGGTGAATGTGGGTATTCATGTGGCAGGCTGGAATAAAAGGCCATAACTGAATGAATGCACCTGCCAAAGAGAGGTGTAGTACAGATGGCGTGGGCGATGCAAGCGAAGCTGACCACGTAGGGCCTTACGGGCAGTAGCAAGAACGTTAGGTTCACTAAAGGATTTGGAAAGCCCATCCATTTTCCTCATGTGATGTTCCTTGGGAGAGAAGAATTTGATAATATGAAGGATATGCTTACCAGGTAGAGTGCTAGTCTCCCTTTTCTGGCTGAGGAAAATTTGTCAAAAATCCCTTATTCAGGCCTTGTCCCTCATAGCAATTTGAATGTTCTCCTAGAATTATTCCTAACAGAACAGCAATTTGCCACAGTCCGTACGCCTGCAGAATTTAAGCCATGAGCAAAAGTTCTTTGAGTTTATGCACAAATATCTGAATTTGCTGATCATTTTCCAAATGCATTTTGCCATGGGCACGTGGAAATACCCATGGAATATTCATAGGAAAAGAGGAAACTAGATGTGTTTTCTCCTAGCCAATGATTTAGTAGTAGCTTCTTGTAACCACTCATGGTTCATCCTATAAGGATGTATGTGAATCTCTCTAAATGTAGAATATAAACGTCTTAACATAATAACTAAGAAAATGACATGAAGGCTATGTTAACCAGTTGGATGAAAATGTCTTTTTAGGGAGATTTTGTATAGTTGATGCAGTAGATGCAAGGAATAATTTCTATTCTTTTAAATTTGCTGAGGTTAGACTTGTGACCTAAGATGTGATCAGTTTTGGAGTAGGTTCAGTGGGGTGACGAGAAGAATGTATATTTGGTTTTATTAGAATGGAATGTTCTGTAGATGTCTGTTAAATCCAAATGTCAAATGGTTAAGTTTAAATCTAAAATTTCTTTGCTTAGCTTCTTATTGGAGGATCTGTCCAGAACTGCCAAAGGAGTGTTAAAATCCCTTTTATACTTTTATAGAGTTGGAGGAAATCAAGTTGCTCATGTCTTTTAGAGTCTCTCTTATAAATTGAGGCACATTCTGGTGGGTGCATAAATGTTAATAATTGAAATCTCATCATCTTGAGTGTTACCCTTAACAAATATGAAGTGACTATCTTTATCCTTGCTTACTTTTGTTGGTTTAAAGCCTATTGTATCTGCGAATAAAATTGCAACACCTGCTTTTTTCTGCTTTCCATTCGCCTGAAATACAGATGATCATCCCTTCACCCTGAGTCTATATTTATCTTTTAAGGTAAGATGAGAGTCTTGTATGCAGCAGATATCTGGCCTGAGTTTTTGTATCCAGTCAGCCAACCTGTGCCACTTTAGAGGACAATTTAAGGCATTCACATTAATTGAGAATATTGATAAGCCTGGTAAAATTTTGGGTATCAAGTTTTTTGAAAGTCCAGTAGACATTTTTAATCCTTTCGCCACTGTGAAAGTTGGAATTTGATCAAAAGTTTCTGAGTGAGTTTACTTTTGTGGTGGAGGATTGCGCTGGTCATTATGGTGGATAGTTCTGAGAATATTCTAGAGAGCTGGTTTAGTTATGGCAAATTTCTTCAACATGTGAATGTCATTGAAGTATTTAATTTCTTTATCATAAATGAAACTCAGTTTAGCTGGATACAGGATCCTGGATTGAAAGTTACTTTGTTTTAGGCTCGGCGCCTGTAGCTCAATCGGCTAAGGCGCCAGCCACGTACACCTAAGGTGGTGGGTGCGAATCCCCAGCCTGGGCCCGCCAAAAAACAATTGATGGCTGCAACCAAAAAATGGCCGGGCATTGTGGCGGGTGCCTGTGGTCCCAGCTACTTGGGAGGCGGAGGCAGGAGACTCGCTTGAGCCCAGGAGTTGGAGGTTGCTATGTGCTGTGATGCCATGGCACTCTACCCAGGGGGATAGCTTGAGGCTCCATCTCAAAAAAAAAAAAAAGTTATTTTGTTTTAGGAGATTAAAAGTTGATGACCACCCTCTTCTAGCTTAAAAGTTTTTGGAAGAGATATCTGCATTCTAATCTTCTTCCCCTTGTAGGTTATGGTTTTCTTACATCTGGCTGCTTTCAGAATTTTCTCCTTC
>CAUYQV010076542.1:0-30385 GCA_963574575.1 Galagoides demidoff
GGAGTGTGTCTCGGTCTGTCTACTGGGGAGTCTTGGGGGAATTTCAGGCACAACACATATTGAGGACCTGCAGGTGTGTCGTGAGTAGCCTCAGGTAAGAAGGGAAGGGGCAGGATGAGGCCTCTCTGAGCTCCTTTCTCATGTCCAGCATCTCAAGTGTAGGGATCTCCTTAGCCAAGAGGAGGTCCAGTCAGCCACTTGGGGGAAATCTTACTTTATTTAGCTCATAACAAATAAGGTAAATCCAAATAAATCTATTCTAGGACACATCATAATAAATCTTATGAAACTAATAATGAAGAAAAGAATTAAAAGTACTCAGAGAGAAACTACAGTATCTAAGGAGAACACCAATTCACATGGCTTCCCCCCTCTGAACCCGAAAACCAGAAGAAAGTGTTGAGGAGAAGAAAACATTTTCTTTCATGTGTGAAAGATGACTCATAATAAAACAGATTAATAAGAGAATGACATTAAAATTTATTAATTGTATGCACAGGGAGAATTTCAGAGTGATTACCTAATATTCTGAAATAATGGGGTCCAGAAGTTTATGTATCCCCCATCCCCCTCAGAGGGACAGGAAGATGAGAAATACAGGTAATTCTTTTGTAGGGCAAAATGGTTACTAAGGAGGATGAATAGATACTTGTGAGGATGAATGGATGGGAGGAAACTGATTGACTTGTAAATGAATCTCTCTGGAAATTAAGTTACCTGGGAGACAGATATTATCTTTAAAATGGGTTGGGCCAGGTCTGTTTCCCTTCTTAATCTTCTTTCCTGGAGTCTATTGAGATAACAGGGAAAGGAAGGAACCCATAGTTTTTTTGATGGGTCAGGTTTTATGCAGATAAAGGGAAAGTCCCTGCCCAAGACTGTTGATCTCTAAGGGCCTTTAATTCAAAATATTCTTTATAACTAGGAGTCATATTTTGGAGTGAAATTTCCTAAGCTCCTTCAAAGTGACACAAAATTTTCAAATGATATAAGAAAGGAACCGTAAGCCACAAATTCTATAACTAGTGAAATTATCCTCAAGGAATGAAGAAGAAATAAAGACATTTTTCAGACAAAAAATAAAAAGTATAAGTATTTGTCACTTGTAGACTTACTCTCAAAGCCTGCCTAAAGGATGTTCTTCAAACAGAAATAAAATAATAAAAGAAAAAATACTGTGGCAATGAGAAAAGATGAAAAAAACCTGGGGAAGCAAAAACATAGATACATGCAATATATAACACTTCTTTTTCTGAATTGTATAAACCATATTTTCCTACCAGATGAAGAGGGTCCAGCCACCTGTCACTGTCAGCCAATATGCAGAGACGGGGATGGTCCATTAAACTTTGTCAGAAGGCTGGGATTCTAGAGAACACTGAGAGTAGCCTCTCTAAGGCTATTCTGTTCTTCCATTTCCAAAATCACCATTTCATACATAAAAGTTCAAAGCAATGACCACATTATCCCTTATTTTAAATAGTAATCAGCATACCAGTGATCTATTACAACATTTTCAATTCAAAAGCTAATCTCCTAAATCAATCCATCTAAACTACTCAAGATAGGCATATTTAGGATGGGAGCTAAATTTATAAAATAGTAAGAATGGGAGACTAGAGGTAAAGGTCACTTAGGACCTAAACCAACCAGACCAGCTACGTCATGTTGGCCTAGCCTGACTGACTCTTATCTTATTTTCACCACACGCACTCTCAATTCTATAATTAAAACAAGAATCATGTCATCATCTGATGCTCCAGATCAGCAGTTCTCAACCTGTGGGTCGCAACTGCTTTGTGACAATGAAAATACATTGAGGCATTAAGAAGGTTAAAAAACACTGTTTCAGATGATGATACTTAAAAGTGAGGAAGCTAAAGGTACTTAAAAGAAAGGAAAGTTTCCACTTTACTCAAAATAGTATAATCTGATACCAATAGACTGTGATAAGTCACATGTGGTATACTGTAATATCTACAACACCACTAAGAAAACTGTACAAAGAGAGGCATTCCAAAACACTCTAGCTAAATCAAGATAGAACTCTAAAAAAGATGCTCAAGTAACCCACATGAAGGCAGAGAAAGGGAGATGATGAAAAACAAAGGAAGGAAACAAAAACCAAATAATAAAATGTCAAAAGTATGCTTTATCGTAACAGTAGTTACTGAAAAGATAAGTGGTCAGAATATAGCAATTCAAATTCAGAAATTTTTAAAGTGTATAAACAAATTGAATTCAACTATATGCTATCTATACCAAATTCATTTCAAATTCAACAACATAGGTTGTTGAGGACAAAGATATATTATGCAGACAGTAACGTCAAAGATATAAGTTGCCTTAATTGAATATTTTAACTTTGAAACTTCTCTATGGCATTTATAATTTAAATATCTTCTAAAAGGTTTATATTATAAAGATTTAGTAATTATAGTTATTTAATTAAAAATTCAAATGTTCCTATTTTTCTTTGTACTGAAAGTCCTAGGTTCTAAAAAAGCCAGAGTCCACTTTTCCAGCTTGATTCAAACTGACCAATCAGAAAGATACCTGAGGGTGGTAACTTTTTGACTGGGGATAATAAGGAGAAGACTGAGCCAACCAGAGAGTGTGGCCATTTTGAATTCGTCTGTGCATAGCTCTTTTAGCGAAAATAAACCTTTCCTCTTTTAAACACAGTGTTTGGGTGCTCGTTCTCTCCATTGGTCCCCGTCTTCCTGCAACATGTAGAGGGGGGTAAAAAATCATGTATCTATTAATTTATTCATGTTTGTTAAGTATGAAAATGTAAAAAAATTATGTTAATGGCAGTGCTAGAAAACACATTGGTAGTTTATCAGAGCTCCGCATACTTGTTTACAATTGATAATGTTGTGCATTGTGGAAGACATCAATAGTTATTATCATTAACTTTTATAGATAAATATTAAGCTTTATTTCTTTAGAAACAAAAAAATCCTGGAAAATATGTTTACCTAAAATTACATAATTTTTGAGACTACTAGAGTAAGAAAAATGATTAAAAGAATAAAGGAAGAAAAGACAAATGTATAATCATAATTGCATATATAAGTAACAGTCTCAGTAAATGAAAGAAAAATATAAGTAAATCAGATAGAACATAAAAGATTGAAACAATAAGATTAACAAGTGGATATATTAATGATTAATATAAATTAATTGATACATTAACATGTAAAACTGAAGGGTGGAGGAATGGGTGGAGAGGGGGGAGGGAGAAGGGTGGGGGAATGGGTGGAGGGGGGGAGGGAGAAGGGTGGGTGAATGGGTGGAGGGAGGGGGATTGGAGGGACCATTTTTGAGATATATCTTACAGGGGTACAAGTGAAACTCTCTAAGAGTAGAACCAGAATGTTTTAAAACTATAACTGAGAAAATGACATGAAGGCTGTGTTGATCAGTTGATGGAAGTATTTCAGATTGCATGTGAAAACCCCACACTGTACCCCAGAAGTGTATTAATGTGTACATAGTTATCATTCAATAAAAAAATTAAAAAAAAAAAAAGAAACCAAGGGCATAAATCTATTAACAAGAAGTTGGGGAAATGTCACTGAGGTTAAATGAAGGACAATTTGAAAACTCAAGAAGTTATGTGAGAAACCTAAAAGTAAAACTACGTCAAACATTTTATTTGACGTTTGTTTCATGCTAGGCTGATTTATACAAATGAAACAACTTCGCTGAAAAACAAAAACAAAAACCAAGGGCAGGTTGAACTCCCAGCCCCTTACAACCTGGGAAAACACCCCTTCCTTGTTCCTTGTCAAAGTAGCTCCATGTAGACCCAGACAAGTTTTCAGAGTAGAAATCAGGGGCCCTTGCACTAGAGCCTAGGGACAGAAGCATGGCCCTCAAGGCCAGTACTGCTAGGGATGGCTAAGAGCATGGAGACAGATTCCATAGTCCAGCCTGGAAGAAAAGTGCCAGAAACATTTCCCAAATCCTGCCAAGGCTCAAGCAATGATGCTCAGGCCTTGGCAAAGGTCCACAGAGAGACTAAGAGGAAAGGCCCAGGCTTTGTATGGGAGGGAGGTCTGGACCCTCAAAGCCCATAGCTGGAGGAGGCAGCTGCCCCAAAGCAGATCTGTGCACTCAGCACCTTCCAAAGAATACCTTCCTCCTAACTCGATTCTAACTGCTGACACCTCTTCCTCTCCTGCAACTCCTCAGCTCCCCACTTCCTGCAGCTCTGAGAGGCAACTTGAACATACAGCAGGGGGGCATTCACCTCCTCATTGGAGTGGCTAAGGGTGGGGTAAGTTGAGGTTCCAGATGCCAATGGGATTCGTTCCATCCCAGGTTACATAACCTTCTGGCTGCAGCCAAGGTCTGAACTGAATATAAAACTGGAAAATGCTCCAGCAAATAAATTCCAGGGGCATTAGGCAAATGTCCCTTTAAATAAACAATAGCTTTCGTTTTCACACAGACATGATGAAAGGGAGGTGGAGAAAAAAATGAAGATAAATGGATCCTTCCCAAATCATAAAGCTTATTCTTAGCAGAGCTCAGGGCCTTTGTCCCCCCTCCCCCAAAATCCAGCACCCTAGATCATGGGCAGGAGGGGCAGGAGGGTAGCATAGGAGTTTCCTCCAGACCAACACTACCCAGTGGAAGGCCAACTCTCTCTTGGGCAGGACTGCCCCTCTGCAGGGCAGGGTCAGGTGGAGCAGGGCAGCAGGGATGAGGACTTCCTCCATCTGAGCCATCCTGATAACACCCAGGGCTGTGCAGAGGAGTCAGAGTTTCCACTGGCACAGCACTGAAACAAAGCTATGGCGTCTCTATATCTACTCAGAGTTGGGGTAGGAGGTGGCGTATCAGCTGCAGGCTCTGACTCAACAGGAAGCCCTCTGACCCGGGACCACCCCACTTCTCTGCCTCTGGGAACAGGGGGTGAAGAATGCTTTGCCTAGTCTCCACCTGTTCCCCCTGGGGCTCACCCACAGAGCTGGAAAAGGGTACATCTGAACTTTGGCTAAAGACCTTGGAGAGCCTCCAGCCCCATACAAAGACTTCTAGGCCAATGCCAAGGGGCAGGGTGGGTAACTCTTGGAGGGTGTCTGGACTGATGTCTACACCACCGTTATAAGCAGAACAAGGGCTGGTGGGGCCATAGCTAAATATTTGGGCTTGACTACTCGAAACACAGGAACAATGTGTCTTCAGACTGAGCCCTGAAACCTCATGGGAAAGCCATGACTGGGAGTGGGTCGGAGCATAAGAACCCAGCCCTTCTTCCTGTTGGCTCTCTGACACACAGGCCCTCGCCCAGCTACACTCCACCCTGACCCTCCACCCAGTCCTGGAACATCTTCCTCCTGTCTTCCTGTCCTCTATCACTGCTCACCAGGATCAAGCCAACCAGGAGAACAGGGGCCTGGGTGGCCTGAGGACAGGTGCTAGGTCCCACTCATACTGTGGAGAATCCAGCCAAACCAAGGTCCCTAAAAGGGTGGCCACAGACAACTTCCTCAGAAATGAAGCAAACACCCACAACCTGCCCATTCTTGAATTCTCACCAGCAGCATAACTCCTCTTTATAATAAAGAAGGGTTCTAGTCAGATGCAGTGGTTCACACCTATAATCCCAGAACTTTGGGAGCCCAGGAGTTTGAGGTTACAGTGAGCTACGGTCACATCACTGCACTCCAGCATGGGCAAGACCCTGTCTGTTAGAGAAAGAGAGGGAGAGAGAAAATGGTCTCCAGAATATTCTTTATGGGATCCTTGGCTGGTAACACATCTAGGACTCAAAGGAATGGATCCAATGCATGGTGGCTGGGAGCAGAGAGAGGCATACAACATGGATAGGGAGCAGTGAACCTGGAACAGGAGGTGGCGTAGTCTAGGGGCTCAGAGTAGAGACACTTGACAATGCAGAGGAAGTCTGAGGGGACAAAGCATGGGGGAGGAGATACAGAAGGTCATGTTATTTTCTTCCTCAATACCCTACAAGGGCCCCATCTCACACAGGGTAAAAGTCAAGTCCTTTTAATGATCTACAATGCCCTGTGTAGTCAAACCTCTGGCATATCTCTGGCCCCATCTAATACACACAACCACACTTACACCCAAACACTTATCCTACTTCAGCCACACTGGCCTCCCGATTGTCCCCAAAAAACTAACAGGCACTTCTGTCTCAGGGCCTTTGCACTGACTATTCTCTGACCAGAATGCTCTTCTCCTAGACTTCTCCATATGGCTCCTTCCCCTCACATCCTTCATATTCTTAATCAATCACCTCTTTTATAAGACCCACCCTGTCCACTGTACTTAAAATTATAGCCCGCTCTGACATGACCAAATTCTCTCCCCCATCAACTTTTATCAGCTTCTATGTTTCCATATTCTATATTCCATATGTTTTATATTTCCATATTTATTATGCTTATGATTTATTTCTGCCTCCATCTGGATGCCAGGATGGCAGGGAATTTTGCTCCTCTTATTTGCTGGTGAATCCCAATCTCCCAGAACAGTGTTTGGCACATGGTGGATGCTGTATGAATATTTGTTGAGTGAATGAATTAATGCATGGCAGCCCTTCTCAGGGGGGCCCAGAACTTCTAAAAAACAACAGTAATAGCCCCCATTACAACTACAGTCATGGTTCCTGCAATTCACTACAAGCTCACTTTGGGAAATCCAGGTGCTATATGAAGATTTCCACAAACATTTCATTTTCCACCCACGCAATTTACCAAAAGATAACATTTTATCCCAGATGAGAAAACCAAGACTGTAGGAGTTAAAAAAAAAAAATCAACAAAGTTGGTCAGTAGTGCTAATGAGATATGTTACAGCTTTGTATAAGTGTTCCGAAATCCCATCTCTGCAACAAAGCCTGAGTACGTAAGCTACAGAGAAACGTGCCAACTCTTAAACACATGGGCACTATAGCTCCCATCCCTCCACGTCCTTGGCCTTGTATTATTTGATCAGTACTGTCAGAGATCTTGCAAAAAGCAGAAGGGTATAGATTGTGGATGGAAAGAAAGTGAAGGAACTAAATGTCATGCAACAGAAAAACAGAATGGTCAGTCAATACTCTGAGAGAATCCAGCTTGGCCAGCAAGACACTACATCCCTCATAGTGGGTCACACAGGCAATAACCCGATGAGCTGTAAGGTAACAGGTAGCCTAGGCTTCCCAGACTCTGATTAAAGATCAGTCACATGGTAGTTCCTCCAATATATTATTTAATAAAGTTTGAAATTCCCAGCCCCCCAAAAATCTCAGAGCACAATTACAATGTACTTAATACCAAAAGCTGCAAAGTCATCCAATGTTCGAGTAATTATAAAATTTGTAGGCATGGCTTTTTGAAGAATTTCTATAGAAACTAGAAATGGCATTTTTTTATTTTCATTTTTTTAATAGAAAGGTTAGGAGTTTTTTTAATGTTTTTTTAAAACATAACCATATACAATGAAGTATTATGGGGTATAAAGGGCTGGTTTTATATATATTTTGGAATGCTTATATCAAACTACTTAACATAGCCTTCACCTCAATTATTGTGTTAGACATTTATACTCTACACTTAATAGATTTGACATGTACCCTTGCAACATGCACCACAGATGTGGTTCCCATCGTTTACCCTCCTCCCTCCCCTCCCTTCCTCCTCCTCCTCTTCCTTCCTTTATCCTGTGCTATAGTTGTATTTTATCTTACATATGAAAGTGTGGGTGATTATAAATTGGCTTCATAATAGTTATGAGTACATTGGATACTTTTTCCTCCATTCTTGAGATACTTTACTAAGAAGTATATGTTCCAGCTCCATTCATGTAAACATAAAAGAGGGAAAGTCTCTATCTTTCTTAAGGCTGCATAATATTCCATGATATACATATACCACAATTTATTAATCCATTCATGGGTTGATGGGCACTTGGGCTTCTTCCATGACTTGGCAATTATGAATTGAACTGCAATAAACAATCTGGTGCAAATATATTTGTTGTAAAGTGATTTTTAGTCTTTTGATTATATACCTAGTAGAGGAATTGCAGGATCGAATGGCAGGTCTACTTTTAGATCCCTAAGTGTTCTCCAAACTTCTTTCCAAAAGCAAAATATTAACTTGCATTCCCACCAGCAGTGCAGAAGTGTTCCATTTTCTCCACATCCACACCAACATCTGTAGTTTTGGGATTTTGTTATGTGGCCTAATCTTACTAGAGTTAGATGGTATCTCAAAGTGGTTTTGATTTGCATTTCTCTGATGATTAAAGATAATGAGCATTTTTTCATGTGTCTGTAGGCCATGAGCCTGTCTTCTTCAGAGAAGCTTCTGTTCAAGTCTCTTGCCCACAATGAAATGGGATCACTTGTTCTTTTCTTATTAATAATTTTGAGTTCTCTGTGGATTCTGGTTATCAAACCTTTGTCAGAAACATAACCTGCAAATATCTTCTCTTCTTCCATTCTGAGGGCTGCCTGCTTGCTTTACTTACTGTGCTCTTGGCTGTGCAGAAGCGTTTTAGTTTGATCAGATCCCAGTAATGTATTTTTGGTGTTGCTTCAGTTGTCCAGGGGGTCCTCCTCATAAAGTATTCTCCCAGGTCAATTTTGTCATGTGTTTCCCCTGCCCTCTCTCCAAATATCTTTATAGCTCCATGTCTTAAGTTTAAATCTTTTATCATTTTTAAAGGGAGACTTCACTACTGGTAAGAAAAAAGGGTCCAACCTTTGCTTGTTAGGAGGGAACACCTATGCTCCTCTGCAGAAAGCAGTTAGTTCAGACTTCCCTTGGCCTGGAGATACACATATCAGTCAGAGAAAACCCTCTGTGGAACTGTCTAGCAACACCTCTTGCAGGATCCAGGCATAGTGTAACATTTAAAGAGTCTTATCAAGAAGTCAAGCAATGATTTTCAAAGGGTAGATAAAGGCTGTTTGCTTAGAGCTTTCATGTTTATAACATGATGGTTTCTATACCTTTGTTTCTGACCCATTGGGATATTCAATGAAAGCTACTGGTACCTTTCTTTCCTTTCAATTCTGATAAAATAATGTTGGCAAAGGCAGTGTCAGACAAGAATAAAACCCGAAGGGGCCAATGCTGTTACATGAAACAATATATGTAAAATCTCAGCACTCCATAAAGTGCCTCCTAAATGTTACACGCACTTGTTTGCTATCACCATTATTATTCTCATCACTGGATTTCTTCTTAGTCAACAAACCAGAATATGTGAGAATCATTAGCCAAGCCCAGTGTTTCCCACACGTAAGTAATATGAATTACCCAGGATGGATGTTGAAAAAAGATTCCCAGGCCCAACTGAATTTGAATCAGTGGGAGTCTGAATTTTTTTCTTTTTTGGAGGCAGAGTCTCACTTTGTTACCCTTGGTAGAGTGCCATGGAGTCATAGCTCACAGTAACCTCAAACTCCTGGGGTCAAGTGATCCTCTTGTGTTAGCCTCCTGAGTAGCTGGGACTAGAAGTGCCCACCACAGCACCTGGCTATATTTTTTTAGAGATGGGGTCTCACTCTTACTTAGGCTGGTCTCAAACTTCTGAGCTTAAGCAATCCACCCATCTTGGCTTCCCAGAGTGCTAGGATTACAGGCATGAGCCACTGTGCCTGGCCTGGGAATCTGAATTTTTAACAAAACATCATCTTCATCACAGAAGCTTAGGAAATACTCCAGTACTTCTCAAGCTCATTCAGGAAATTAAAATTGGGGAGGGGGGCTTTTCTTCCTGCTTAAAAAAACCCAAATACTTTGTTCTATTGAGTCACACAAGTAGTGTTAACCATCTCTTTCTAAATTAAAAGAGGCCATTATTATTGTTAGGTAATATATATACTTTCCTATGTTGGGGCTTCCACAAACATTCTCCATGCTCCCTTCTGGGAACATGATATAGTATAAATCATATCCAGGAAATAAAACCCCTATAATTGCTGGAGAAAATGTTGTCCTTGAAAGAATGCCTCCCTGATGGTCCCGACGGACATACCAAAACATCTCAGAGAAGAAGAGTAAAACTTTATCTATCTGAATTCCCTCCGATGAATTTACTCTTTCAGGTTCTTAGGAAAGGGATGGTGGTTGGGCAAGTAATGGGGAAAGGGAGGGATCCCTGAGCCAACATCCCTTGGGGTTTTCAGACTAGAAGTGACCAGTTAATGGTATAAAGGCCAGAGAGGAGGAAAAACAAGGAGGCCTGAAAATCAACCTTGCACTTAGCGAGCACCCCCTACATCTCTGAGGATCCTAGCCAGGACCAGATGTCTCTTAAAAACAGGGAAACTGAGAAGAATTTACTGAAAGGATTATTTAGGAGAGAGAGAGAAGGGAGGTTTAAAAGGAGACCCCCATGGTAAAGCACCCTAGGGCTAGCACCAGCAGGGAGCTATTACTGTCCCAGGGCTAGTATTCCTGCCCCACGGGGAGGGAGTAATCACTGGAACCCCAGAGTTATAGGAACTAATCACCTGCCAGAAGCTATGGGCCTGGGTGCTTTCCTACCTTCTTTTTTCAGTGCTTCCCTCTGATTGATACTAACTAAACACCAGAGGGAAGCAGGAGGACAAGGGTGGAGAACGGATCTGGAGAGGGGAAGTAGAGAATGTCCAACATACCCACTAAGGGCCAGATACCATATGTGATGTCCCAACCTTGCAGTCTTCAAATAAATACATCACCCGTGCTAGATGGCATTGTGATTTGTCAATTGTGCCCCACCCTCCACCTGGTCCTCCTGCCCTTCTGCCACTAACCCTCTGGTACCTCTCACTGGAGGAAACCCTATTTCCCAATCCCACTGATGTTGGATTGGGCCATATGACTTGCTCTGGCAATGGGATGAGGGAAGAAGTGATAGTGCCAGTTCTGAGCCCCTTAGAAGGCCACATGATTCTGCCTTGACCCTCTTGTACTTCTGCCATCAGCATGAGAAGAACCTGTCCCAGTAGATGCTTTAGAAAGATGAGAGATGTGGAGTAGAGCTTTTCTAGCCAACCTACAGACCTCAAGCTTGAAGCAAAATGTCATCATCCCAAAGACCCAGAAGAATAAATGCTTCTTGTTGCGTGCCAGGGAGTTTGGGGGTAGTATGTTATGCAGTAATGGCTGATACATGCATTCACCTGGGTTAATAAGCCACCCCATTCAGCAACAGAAGCTACAGGTGAAAGGGACAGGATAAGCACAATCAATAGAAATAGTCCATGTCAGAGCTAAAGGACAGCAGTGTCTAGGAGAGAGAGGGACCATGTGAAGTCCCAAGGCTCTGCTGTGAGACCTGTCCTGGTATGAAAGCCTGTCCCCAGAAATCATATAAACTTCCTCTCAGAGGAATGGATGCTTTGCTTGTTTTTTAATTGACACCCAGTCTTCTTATTCAAAGAGGACTTCAGGCTGCTTACAAAAATGCCCTTAGTAAAAATAAGCAAGTAGGAAAAGCAGAGCAGCAAGAAAATGATATATGTAAAATCAAGGGATCAACAAACCCAATGGAAGGCCTCCTGCCAGACATGAACTACAAAGGTGCCTCTGAGCTTCCCAGCAGCTAATACAAAGATAGAACTAAGACTGGTGGCATAAGTAAGGTACACAGGAGCCAGTAACTCATAAGAAGGACAACTATTTCCTGAAACTGAAATATGATAGACAGGCCTTTCATGAGGCCTAATAAGATACTGGGTCATGTTGTGAACAATGTTCTCAACAGAACCCTTGCCAAAAACACATTGAATGCCATGATAATGATGATGATGATGATGATGATGATAACAATATCTGCTAATACTTACTGTTTACCACACACGTAGGTATTTTCTAGATGCTCAATATACAACAACTTATGTAGCCTTTTTCTTACTATCCTCAAAGAAAGTACAGTAACTGTTTCTCATCCTAACCACAGAGGAGCTACTTTTAAGAGGACAGGGACCTAAGTACAGCAGTCTGGGGGGGGGAGGTGCCCTTCCAAGGAGGAAGCCTAAACCAAGAATGTATCCTGGAGAACTCTAAGAGAATCCAGAAATCAAGATTTGTTAATAAAACATTCCAGTTTTTTAGTATTGGCAATTGCTTAGGTCAACACTCTATAGGAAAAGCAACACATGACAGTGAGGAAGATTTGCCCCGAGGGCCACCAGTTTCTAACCTCTCCTCTGGCCAAGAAATGAATGGATGGCATAACCTTTAGGGATGCCATCATGAACAGAATTCACTTCAACCAAAGTTTCAGTAAATGTTGAAAGGCAGGAGGTATGAAGTCCTACTGACTGACAGGTTTTAGGATGTTGACATTCCAGTGCTATTAAGTATAGAGGCCTGAGGTCTGCCCAGACCAGCCGTGGGACAACCTTCTGTGGGTTGTGGAGCAGAAGGAAGACACCATCCCTGCCTAAAAATGGCACCAAAAGGGTCCAAAAATCAGCCACTCAGTCTTGAAAGAGTCACACTGTTATTTCAACTATGGGTTTATTTCTTCAACTTAATAGGTTTGTGTGGAACCCACTAGGACCAAGTCCTAAGACTACCACCCCTACTCCTCAGACCAGCAGTCATCAAATGTGCCACCAATAAGCAACATGACCAACAGCATCCAAAATCCTGCCTTCCTGGGCAGCCTCCACTTGCTTTACTGAGAAAACCCAAACTCTCCTTTCTTTGCTGAAGAGGAGGCCTGGAACAGGGCCAGAGGTAGGAAAAGTGAGAGCAGAAAACAAGAAATGCCATATACACGCAACCATCTTCCTCCCCTTGAAAATCAACCCCTATTTGGAAATGTTTGCTGCCCCTTCTTAAACAAGACAAATGATCTCAGGGCCAGAGAAATAAAATCCCCTGCCTGTCTCGACTCAATAGGTTCTCCAACAAGCTAAACACAGCTGCATTTCAACTGCTATTTTTAGACCAAATAAATTCTGCCTCTCTTTTTCTCTCTGAAATATTTGTATGGATTTGCCAAAGAATTTTATCAAGGCTCTAACTCCATGACAATCATTTCGTGAGTATGAAATTGTCATGGTGGCACCTGCTTGCTGCTATTGTCAATATTTTAGTAATATACTCATAAAACACACAAAAGGGTTGTTCCTCCTTGGAGTGGAGGCTATATGCCTCCATTTTCTTCCAGAGGTTGAATCATGAAAAGGAAGAGTAGATTTTACCAACCTGATTTCCTTTAAAAATAAATAAATAAATAAATAACTGGCTGAAAGAAAAGACCTAGAACAGGGCCACCTGGAAAACCCTCCAGGACAGTGGCTCAAAACCACCCTCTGCCCCAGATGAATTCATTTGGAATTCCGGGGTTGGGGGGGGCTCCTGACCTATAACTGTCATGCACTACAGCACCCAGATTTGCAAATATTGCCCAGACTCCAAAGCCCATTCCAAGTCTGGGTTAGCTTTCATTTTGTTCTGACTCTCTGTTGAAGCAAACAGGTGCAGAGAGGGCACTAGTGTCATCTGAGGTCCCAAAATCTTTCAGGAGATTATCTCACATTCCAGACCTTGCTCAACACTGCTCAACTTGATTCTAGAAGCTTCCATCTACATGAGGTGGACAGTTCGAACACAATAGCTTCAAAGCAAGAGCAGCAGTAAAACACGGCTTGTTCCATTGCATTCAGTATCCAACATGGCCCAACAACACCCATTCCTTCTTGTCTCCAGATGCTCATGAACCCAGCCACCCATCCAACATGTTCTGCAGGTCACTCACCTGTACAGTCTTCTGCTGTGTTGTCAAACAGACATCACCATCCCCTCATGTGCTCAAGCCCCAGGCTTATACTCAAGACCCATCCTGATTTGTTCTCTTTCCTCCCTTTTTCACATCTAAGACCACTTCACCTATCCCTACTATTTTTACCTCCAAAGGACCCCACTGCTTGCCCCTGTCCTCACTGTGACCACAGTAGTCCTGCCACCTGGTCCATTGTTCTCACCCCCCTCCCTGGATTGTCTGCTTCCTCTCCTGCCCCCTCCCACATTTGCTGTGTCCACAGAGCCAGAGTGAGCTTTTGAAAACATCTATCATATCACATCACTGCTCTACTTCTCAGAGCATAGAAAACCCAAACTTCTTAGCATAGCCTATATAGGCCAACACAATCTGGTCTTCATCCAGTCCTCTGGGGTTTTCTTTCATGCATTATTTTTTCAATATCCTAGCCGCCCTCTGAAGTAGAAATTAACCTCAGTTTAGAGATGAGATTCCAGAGATTCAGAGAACTAAAGCAACTTACCCAAAGTCACCAGCAATGGTAGAATTAAAATTTATGCCTGTGTTTTCCAGACACCAAAGTCCATGCTTTTTCTACTCAACCTCCTGGCTCATGTTCACCAGATTCAAAACCAGAAATATGGCAGGCAGCCCCTAGCATTCCATGCTAATGTACATATTTCCAAAGGTCAGACCTGAGTTGACTTGAGAAGAATGGAATGGCTACACATAGGAGCATATCAAAGAAAGAAAAAGAGAAGGAAGGAAAGAGGGGAAGAGAAGAGAAGAAAGAATAACAATGATGCTATGGCCTACATTTAAAGCAGAATTACAAAACACAGCTGTAAACCTCCATCTGCTTGGAGCCAGAGCTCTGTTAAACTTCTAATGCCAGAGGATTGGGCCAACAGTGATTTTTTTTTTCCCTTCTCCCTAGAAGTTACAGGCCCTGGTTACATCACCTCTCCAGAGACTCAGCAGACAAAGTGAATCAGCTGGTCACATGGTACAGGCTCACCAAAGATACTTTCCAAGGGAGATGTCCGGCACCGTCAGAGTTTCCTTCCCTCTGAGGGCAGAAGGGAAAGCCCCTCCTTCCAGCCATCCTGATTCGTTCATTCCACTGATTTTTTCTGGTATTGGAACATAAATCCACGTAACTAGATTTACAGAAGGATTCCCTGCCTTTTTCCAAACATGAAGTACTGACACATTTTCTCACACATCTCTTATCTTTCCAAATGGTTAATGAACTCAAACAAAACAATAAAAAGTGGCATTTTCCCCATAAAGTTTCCTCCCTAAGAGCATACTATTACTGACTAGTGGTGAAACCTTTCTATGTTGTGTCTCTAACATCTGGGATCAGGTCAACCTGATATGTACTTCATATGTACCATGCTGCTAATTTTCATGGCCAGAATTATTTTTCCAATCTTATCGATAACCATTAGAAACTTTATCATTAACATATTAGTAATAATTATGAAAAAGCCATCTGGGAAGAAATTAATTTAAAAATTCTTAGCAAGAAATCACTTATAACTGCATATCCGTGGGAGCCATATGGAGGAGAGGAGCTGAATCTGATTCAATTCATCAAAGGTGGGCTGCGAACCTAACAGGTGGCCCCTAGGTTGATACAAGGAGGGGGATAAGCTCGGCACTTTCAAACAGTGTAGAGTCTGATGGAAAGGTTAGATGTTATATAAGTGACTAGAATACTTGACACAGCATGTTAAAGTTCACACATGAGGGACTTCAGTATATACAGGAGTATCCAATCTGTGGCCACAGGCTGCATGCAGATTAGTTGAGGACTGTTTTGCTTGTCTATGGTGTCAAATGTTGCAAAAAGTATGCACAAACTCTTTTGTTTTGTTCATCAGCTTTCGTTAGTATTTGTGTATTTAACATATGGCCCAAGACAGCTCTTCTTCCAATATCCATTCTCTATTTTTCCCTTTTAACTGAAGTAAATGTTATTCTAGTCTGCTATATATCTACCTAAAAGGCAACACTTTCCAGTGACCTCTTCCCCTGAAGAAGAGGTGGTCAATAATATACAAGCAAAAACCATCATGAGAGGCTTCCGGGAAAGCTCCATAAAGAGGAACAATTTAGCTGGGAGATATACTTTTTTGTATTCTTCTCTTTTCCTTCTTTTTCCTATTTGGAACTTGAATGTGTCTGCTGGAGCTTCAGCAGCTATACTGGGCCATGAGATGACTATAAGGCTGAAAGCCATGTTCTGAGGATAATGGACCAAAAAGAGAGAAAGATCTTAGATCCTTGAAGCCTCCATATCAGACCTGAACTACTTCCGTGTAAGAGCAATAAACCTCTATCTTATAAACCTATTTGGTAGATTTCATTTCTGCTGCATGTCATTTGACTTGGCCTGAAGAAGCAGTGGTGCCATGTAGCCACTAGGAGAAGAGGCAAGAAAATGATGAGCTGATGAGAGAGCACCCTGGGGGCTGTGAGGCCCACTGAGGAGGCTACTGCCCAGATACCAGAGGAAAGGTTCTCAGAACCTCTCTTGGAATGGAGGGGATACTACCTAATGATGACGGGTACAATGGACAAATCTCCTGCCCTTAACATGATCTAACTTCTACTCATCAGTTACAAACAAACTCAACTGACCTTCCTCCTCTGTTTGCCCCCCATTCTCAGCCCTAAGTGACCAGGACAGGACTAAACCTCAAGAGCAATAGGGAGCAAACATCTTAGGATTTTCCGGTAGCTTCTTTCTTCTCGCCAACCATGATATAGCCCTCTTTGGGGGGTGCGTGTGGCGGGGAGGGGGTGACTTGGACACAGAAATTGCTAGGGACCTGCCAGAGTCTGCTGAGATTATAGTTTCTGGGAGGCAAATTGCTCTCATCCTTATTTTAAGGACAGAGGGATACAAAACAAAATTCCTGATCTCATCTAAATCCAAATCAGAGGATCAGAACAGTGGGGCAGGACATTAGAGAACAGTGTCTCTTATCCAAGTTAGCAGATGTAAATGAATAAGATTGCTGAGGTCAAGGGACCACCGTGACATGGCCAACCCTGGGGAACAATGGATGAGCAGCAGGAAGAACTCCCTGAGGGACTGCCAAGACAAGACTGAAGACAGACAGCTGCTATCTTCCTTAAAATTCATCCAAAAGCAGACTGGCCTTATTGCTCCCCACCCAAAAGTGGCATGTTATTCCATGTCCCTCTAAGGATAGAGACCCTTGTGAAGGCGGTAAGCCCCTACCTTTACCCACACCACCTCACAAAACATGTAAAGCCTTACAAAATTAGCTCATTCAAAATTTCCCAGCAGCAAACAAAAATTGAGCAACACCAACAGTACACGTAAAAGTTCCAAAATCAAGCATTTTTTCTTCCATGGGAAATGCAAGTTTTTAAAGAGCAAAAGTAACCAGAGTATCTTCCCTAAGTGAGCATTTCTTCCACCTCTTAGCCGCAGTTCCCCTCAACCCCCCCCAAATTCTTTCTAGAACTAAAAATATCAAACTTTATTAAATATCCTTTTCCTCACTAGAAACCATGTTAGGGCTTAAAATTAAATAACAAGAATTCTTTACAACTACATTATTTTTAAAAAGTAAATAATGACCAAGGGAAAAAAGAATCCCAGATTTTTCCAATACAACATAAAGATGACAGCACAAGATAATACTGAAGCCCTCCAGGGAAGAAAGACCAATACACGAATCATTCAGGGCCCTATTTATATTCCAAGTGACTCTCATGGCTAAATAAAAATGTGTTTGTGTTTCCACAAATCTACTTAGATTTCACATGTTCTGTGCACTTAGCCATCATTTCATAGGAAGAACTTATAAAGATTTACAGTAGATGTGGAGATGGAAGGCTTTATTGATTGCCCTTCTTGTACCACAACCTAATTAAAAACAGAACAAAAAGGATAACTTAAGAGAAGCTTCCAATGGAGAGAGGGGCTGGAGGCTGGGAGCTGGGGGTAAGGAGGCTGGTTATTTTAAAATTAAGAAGCTACTAAAAAGGATGTAATCTCTCCAGCCATCATCCATGCCACTTCCTTTTACCTTTTAAGGCTATTTTAGAAATGCAACAGAAGATGGCTGGGAAAACCCATTTAGATGGTACACTCAAAGCAGAAATATCTGGTTCCATGGTTGGTCCTTGGGCTTTGTGCAGCCCCATTTGATGGGTCTCTGGAGAGCCCAAGTTGGCCTTTTGCCTCTGAAGGACACAAAAGGCCGCTGCTTTCACAGCTGTCAGCCTGAGGGGGCCTATCCCACCTCACAGGAGGGCAAAAGCATCATTTGGGTTTCATGAACATAGTTACTCAATGTCCAGCCAGGATTCCTTTTATACTCAAGAAAACTAAAACAATTCACTCAGGTTCAAGGCAGTCCCACCCAAGGAAGAAATGGGAAGCAGGGCAGTGAGGCTGAAGGGCTCAGCCATGGATAACAAGTGGACATAGGAATGTCTACCCACCCACAGGGAGGTGTCATGGCTGCACCACAGGAAGTAAATGGCCTCTCTGGATGTGGCCCTCACCGCGCCTGCTGACCACCTCCACCTGCACCACATCGGAGGAACAAGCCAAAGTAGACGAATGCACAAAGATGGGTACTGAGGGCCGGGCTGGGCTGCGTCAGCCTGGACCACATAGCACTCCATGTTCACAGGCTCCTGACCTCCAACTGAGCACACTGACTTGATTCTACATTTCTGCATCACTTAAAAAAAAAAATGAGAAGAAGAATTGTGGTTAGAGCCTACACACCTGGCTGTGGCATGCACAGCATTCCCGCCATGCTCCGCGGCATCTTCCCCTCACTCTCCGCCCACTGAAACCTCTCCCACAGGACTTTTTTAAAATGGAAAGTGATTCCAGGTAGAACACCTCCCAGCCTCCCTCGTGCTGTTGTAACCAAAATGGCTCATAACAAAATGAAGATCTCAACACTTACATAGGACTTCTTCATCAAAAGCCTGGCTTTCTCTTATTAAAGGAAAAAGAAAATCAAGACTCCCCATTCACAGGAAGTGCATCTGCAGGAAGGTTATGAGTGTTTCCACCAAGAAACATTAAGAGACTGATCCAGGCCAAGGACTAATTCATCCTTTCCTCCTCCTGGCTCCCCCAGCCCCACCGCCCAGCTGTGAGGAGGGTTGTGGCACATCTTGTCATAGTCAGCTGGGTCCTCCCTGGAGGATGAGGTCCTTCAGGACAAGGACAGGGGTTTGTTTACCTTTGTATCCCTAGAGACCAGCAGTCCCCAGGGCAGGTGATCCACAAACAAGGGCAGAATTAAAGCCACCTGTGGCTCCACTGGGCTGTGAGTAAGCTTTCCCTGAGGCCTGGCTGAGACCTTCACCCATTTTTTTCCCCCCTGAAATTGATGTTCAGAGAGTCTAAAATAGCCCCCACAAAACTCAAGTATTGAAACCTTAACATATTATCTGAATAATAAATCCTTTGTATTTTAATGATTTGCTCCCACAGTGCCCAAAGCACCTTGCAGACAGCCCCATTTTTGGCAAGTGGATTATCCATAGCCCTGCAGCCCTGCTTCTGCACCATCCTTTGTCACCCGGGTTAGTGCCTCCTCTCCCAACATGGCCTGGACACTTAACAAAACCAAAGGGTTGAAGTACCTATTCCCAGGTCAAACGCTGGGCTCAGGTCCTGCCTCACTGCTTTCTGCTCATAAGACCAGACAAAATCACTTCCCTCTCTGGGCCTCAGTTTCCTGATGGGTCTATGACACTACATCCTTCACAGGGTTGTAGCAAAGACTAAGAGAGACATCTCTAAAGAGGTTAGAATAGTGCCTGGGTGTAACAGGCATTCAATAACATCATCACTGTTATTCGTGTAACTCTCACAACCTTTATTTACCCTTAAATAGGAGATGGAAGAACAAGTCAAAGAGCAGCCCAAACAAAAACACTAGTAGGTGAGGGTCTAGTAGAATATGTCATTAAACACCTACTGAAGGCCAACCAGTGAACTGGGACACTGCCTCCTCATAGTACCCTGTGCCATCTCTACACTAGCAGACAGGACATTCTAGAACCTGCTACTGCAAAACAGGAATGCACAAGGGTGAGCTACACTAGCTACATGGGTCCTGGGTACCTTGGGGTGACCAGCAGTCCATGTTTGTGTAAATTTCCTCATCACCAAGATTCTTGCCAATGAATGCCCTTTTATCACCAAACACTGTATAGACCTGCCTCCCACCCTCTTTATTAGCCCTGACTCAAGAGTCCCTTCAGGAGGGCTGCCTCCAAAAAAATACACTCTGTACATAGATCAAAAAGACTCTTAAAGGCAATTCCAAGCAGTGTCTTCTGGAAGTTTCTGAGAATGGACTCCACCCCGGAAGTCTGGGCCAAGTGGCTCTGATCCTGCTGTGGCCCTAATGACAACATGGACCTGCTCTTTCAACATGACCCCAGACCTGTGCCACCTGGAAGGTCTAAGCACAGCCCCGCCCAGAGAGTCCTCCTTCAGTGAAGGAATATAGCTGCAAAGCCTGTGACCTTAAGAGGTTTGCACAGTTAATATTCCCTCTCTGATGGGAAATGACAATGAAACGGAGGGGAACTTTCCAAAGGCTCAATCGGAAATCAACTGTGGCGTTAAGGGAAGACAACTCAGGAAGTTTAGGAAAAGGTAACCACATCCCAGTGGGAGCTGAACAGCTTTACAGCTTATTGGTTAAAACCTTAAGTTTTAATTTCAGATTGGCTCTTAATGTAACAATCCTTGGCTGCAAAACCTGAGTCAATATGGAATAACAGGAAAGAATAATAGGGAAAAAAATTAGCAAAGGTGACTCTTGGGACTGATATTTTATAACACCACACTTAATCCTAACCCAAAGGTCAAAAAGCAGTAGGATTGTACTCTCTACTTAACCTGGAGCTTCTCCAACTATTATTTAAAGTTGGACATTCTGAGGACATGAAGCTGATTCAAAAATAAAAGAGCTTATTTTGGTGGGGAGTGGCAAATGAAAAGGAAATACACCATTAACAATCTTAAAAAAAATACCTATCCGATGAAGAACACCAGGACCAAAAATAAACTTCACATAAACATCAAATAAACTTTTACAACCAGTCAAGTTTTTTCTTCCTATTTGACTTAAATATAAGCAAGACAGGACATGGACTGAGATGAATTTTTCACTTTTTAGATAGTAAATGAAACTTTGTAGGGCCTGCACTAAATATAAATAAATCTTATGGTGGTCTTCAGTAAGGTCAGATATTCAACAGGAGAAGACCATATTACGAAGTGAGTCCTACATTCCCCATGCAAAGTGACTGCCCAGAAGCACTGCTGTATTGTGGGCCCTGCCTACTGGCTCAAAGAGAGATGGAACAAATATTTGTGAGGTAAGTGAATGACATAGCACCCCTGTCCTTATCCACATCTACAGCTCTCCTTTTGGATATCTGGCAAGCCTATTCGTGGTTCAAAAGAAACCTGTAAAACAACCGGCTCCCCAAGTCCTCTTTGCAATTCATAGATACTTCATTCCCCCACTGCTGTCTGAAGGCTTCCATCCAGCTGAGATTTCAGCAGGGTTCAAGGCAGGATGAATAAAGAATGATGGCCCCACAGAAAGTGAGGCATGTCCAGGACAGGGGTTTCTCCCTTCCATGCTCCCCTGTGACCTTCCAACCCTTGGTATCCTGTTGGCTTTCTGGTGCCTACAAAAGTGGAAAGTAGATTTCCTCCCCAGGATTCAGTTCTCCTTCACAGCCTAGAATAACAGATCTCAGAGTTTTAGGACCGTAGCACCAATGTCTCCAAAAAGTGGTTAGAAATGTATTTCCAGCTCCCTCCCCAGACCCGCTGAATCAGAAACTCTGGGGTAGGCCCAATGATGTGCTTTTTAACAAGTCCTCCGGGTGACTCTGCCCCTGTGACAGTTTAAGAACCAAAGGTTTGAAATGAGACCACGGACCTGGATTATGGGACCATAGAGAGCTCTAGTTCATCTTGCCCAGCCCCACTTCTGGCTTATGTACAGGAGGCAGCTTGTCTAACCACTCAAATCACTTCCCATCCAAGACCCTTCTGAGTTTGCTAGGTGGGCTCAGCCTTTTTGTCCTGATCCTAATCATTTCATTCATTGAGCCTAAATCATGGGCAGCACGGATGTTGTTTTGTGAGACCTCAAGCTCCCCATAAACACAGCTCAGATCTTGCATGCTCCCAATCTCTCAGACAAGTCCTGCATGACACATGCTGCCTCCAGCTGAGCTCTGTGCCCCAGGTTACCCCCTGGCCCAGAAGCAGGATCTCTGGGCACTCAGTATTGCTATGCCCCACTCCTACCTTTTCGAAGTGCCTCTGATGAGATGCTTCCCGTCTTACCACCACTGTCAGAGACCATGGGCTTCCTCTTCTGTTTAAACTTACTACTGATAAAGTCCACATTTCCTTCTCAGAAAAAGTGCGTCACGTTTCTGGCCTGGTGGGCCTCAGTTTCTTATGCAATTGGAGAATGACAGGCCTAATTCACAAAAGGCCCACTGCTCCTGGATAAATTCCCAGCACAAAATATGAACGGCCTCATCAGTATGTTCTCATAACTTGGGTTCTCATCCAGTTCTATTTCCGAACTATTTTTTCTAATATTTTCTCATCTCTCTACTCCCTGGATTTATTCTATCCCATTGTTATTTCCATTCTGCAATTAAAAAGAAAAAGTCTTAAAATAAGAATTTCTGTATTTTTAGAAATTGAAGGAAACTCCCTACTGTTAAAGTTTGACTTGGCAAAAAGGTACAAATGTTCCTAGTAGTCCTCACCCAGGTCAACTACAGAGGTAGCGCATCCTCCTCTGGGAACCTCACGTGGTCTTTTAATTGGAAACAAATGAAATACCCCAAGTCAGTCTGACAAATGACAGCAAACAGTAGATAGACTGGGGAAGGAGTCGCCTGCTGGAGAGAAGCAACCCAACTCTATCCACTCTCATAAATACCAAGCTTATCTGTGGTTCAGAAGAAACCTGTAAGACAATCTGATCCCCAAAGTCCTCTTTACAATTCATAGATACTCCTCCCACTTGCATCCCAAAGGGTTCCACCCAGCTGAGATTCAGTTCATGAATCGTCTGGACACTTCAACATTTAAAAATAGTGACAACCAGAATAACCCACAGGATTCTAAAGCTGCCTAGTACTCAAGAGGTGAGTCCCACTGGGTCTTTGCTGCACCCGTGAGAAGGAGGCCAGCTAAGGCCAAAGAGCCAAACCCAAGGCAAAAATGCTTGGAGGGATCAAGGCAGCTGCTTTAGGGCACGGCAAAATCACCGACCAGCCCTGCTTTCAGGGGAGCTGCTTCCCCACAGTTGTGCATCCTCTCCTGGGGTCACACACAGTTGCTCAAACCTATAACCCCAGCACTCTGGGAGGCCATGGTAAGTAGATTGCCTGAGCTTAGGATTTTGAGACCAGCCTGAACAAGAGTGAGACCCCATCTCTACTAAAAATAGAAAAACTAGCCAGATGTTGTGTCAGGCACCTGTAGTTCCTGTTACTCAAGAGGCTGAAGCAAAATATCACTTAAGCCCAAGAGTTAGAGGTTGCTGTGGGCTGTGTCACCACAGCACTCCACCCAGGGCAACAGAGTAAGACCCTGTCTCAAAAACAAACAAATAAACAATAACAACAACAAAAATCCTCTCACTTACATTACTCAAAAATACGCATTCTCAACAGCTCTGGTAGTACAGGTTGAACAGCCCATATCCAAAATGCTTAGGACCACACTCCAGTGTTTCAGATTTCAGAATTTTTTGTATTTTGGAGTATCTACACATACATAATATGATATCTTGGGGAGGGGACCCAAGTCTAAACATGAAATTCATTTATGTTTCATATATACATTATACATATAGTCTGAAGGTAATTTTATATAATATTTTAAACAATTTTGTTCATAAACCAAAGTTTTTACTGCATTTTGACTGTGACCCATCACATAAGGTAAGGTATGAAAATTTTTCACTTGTGGTGTGATGTCAGCACACAAAAAGCTTCAGATTTTGGAGCATTATTTCACATCTGGGATTTTTGGATTAGAGCTCTTTAACCTGTCAATGTTCTGTCATCAGAATAAGTTGGCAGCCAAATAGAATCTGGCTTTATGTTTAGCTGCTACTTTGCCCTAGAGACCTACAATCTATCACACAAAGGTTTTATAATGTCTCCTATACATGTGAAGGCCATGCCACAGAACCTTTGTACAAGCTGTTTCTTCTATCTGGAATGTCTCCCCTTCCCTCGAACTCTACCCTCAACCCTTCAGCAATTTAGCCAACACCAGGCCCTCTTCTGTGGCCCAGCTCCTCTCTCAAACTAACTGTACCAAAGCCCAGGAAGGTGATCATTTGGGGAACTACATCAACATGGAATGCCACATAGTCATAATCTTATCAATGTTAGCTGGAAATTCTAAGCAAATGAGAGAACCATAGATTTGTAAGGAGTAAAACACTCAGGGGACATCTGGTCCAGCTCCTCTCAGTGCTGGAAATATGGATCCTGTGGCTTATGCCTAAATATCTCTGGTGATAAGAAACTCACTACCTCATGAGATGGTCAATTCAAAGAATAAGCTGATTAGCTGTAAGCCACAGGGGATGCCCACATGAACTTTGTCCATTCCTAGACCATTTTCCTCTATATCAAGTTTTGATAAAGACTAAAACAAATCTACCTGAGGATCCCTAGCATTCATACTACATGACCTTGCCAAGTGGGGCTAAGGATAATTGAAAATAGATTCCTAGGCTGGGCACAGTGGCTCATGCCAGTAATCCTAGCAAGCACATTTAGGGGGTGAGGCAGGAGGATCACTTGAGGCTAGGAGTTTGAGACCAGCCTGGACAATATACCAAGACCCTGTTTCTACAAAAAGAATTTTAAAAATTAGGTAGGCCTGGTAGCATGTGCTTTTAGTCCTAGATACTTGGGAGGCTGAGCCCAGGAGTTCAAGACTGCAGTGAGCTATGATCATGCCACTGTACTCCAGCCTGGCAACAGAGCAAGACCCTATTGCAAAAAGAAAAGAAAATATATACCTAGGCTTGAGATGAGCACTCTTAAAAGAATATGTAATATTAAGTTAACATCAATTTCTTAGTTTTGATAATGTACATACGTAAAATATTATCATTGGAAGAAGTTGAGCAAAGGTACATTCTGAGTAGAGTAATGAACTCTTGTGCCCTCCCGCCTGGGATGTGAACATCCCTTTATCCACTGTATAGTCTACTGTCCATTAGTCACAGGGCAGTTGCCTCCTGACCAAAAATAGTAACCTATATAGGGTTCAGTACTATCCACAGTTTTAGGCTTCTACTAGAGGTCGTAAAATATATTTCCCATGGATAAGGGGAGACTACTGTACTATTTTTGCAACTTATGAGTCTTAAACTATTTCAAAATAAATAGTAAATATATATATGCATAAATATGTGTGTATATACACACATATACCCAGAGAACAGGAGTGAGAACACGCCAGGGTCACTGACATCAGGGTATATACCCATCTTGGAATTCTTTGGGCATGGATAAAATGAGATTTTTCGGGGTTCCTTACCATTTAGAAGAACTACTGAAAGATACAGCCAATTCCATTACCACTCAATGGACCCAAGTATTTCTAGTTAAATGATTCCCAATGTCACTTCCAACCCAATCAACAGGGGTTCCACACTGTGGTTCCCAGACCAGCAGCAGCATCACCTGGGAATTTGCTACAAAAGCAGATTCTCAGGACTTGACTCTCCATCCCCAGAACTTTTTCATCTTCCCCATGTGAAATTCCGTACTCACTATTAGCAGTCTGTTTAAATAAGCCCTCACATGACCCTAGTCACACTACCGGTAAGAACCACTCATCTACAGTCACACATTGTGGGCTCATTGGCCCCACTGCCTTCTGCCCATTAGTCACATAGCAGTTGTCTCCATTATCACATACACAGCAATTATCTCCCTAGATCTCTGACCTCCATGGTCTCATCTTCTCAAGCATCACTTTGCACGGGTCTTGAAAACACAAACTGTTCAGTTCATCTGCCATCTCCCTTTCTCCCCCCACCCCAGCCTAGGGCTATCACCACAGGAGACATGTCCCTCCCTGAATTTGCCAGCCTGGCCTTTAACCAGAAGCCAAGGCAGCACCCAGGATCCCTGGGACACAAGGAAGGGAGAGTAAACAGAGCACCAACTATGTGCTAACCACCTTCGGGATGTTCTGGATAAATTATCTCTGTTACTCCTTATTATAATTCCATATTGTCTCCATTCTACAGAAGAGGCAACGGGGGACCCAAGGAAGTAAGAAATATGCCTCAGGTCACCAGGCTGGCTCACAAGGGTGGAAGTCAGACTCCAGCTGAGTCCTCACTCAGGGCAAAAGAGCCACAGGCCCTCTACTCAGTTACAGCAGGCAGGTCTTCAGGAGCCCAAGATCCAGTCCACTTCCCACTCCCCTTCATTACTCTCAACAGGGCAGATGTTTCAGAATGTCTGTAAATCCCATGGGCTTCTTTTGGCCCCTTTCTCCGCACTAAGGCTTGTTGGGGATGGCTGTGGCTGTGCTATCAGGTGGCCAGGCACTCTGCTCTGGGCTCCAAGGCTCTCCAGAGAAAGCCCCAGGGCCCGTGGCCCAGCCTGACTGTTTGCATTCAACAGGTGCCTGTTGAATTAAAGGGGCAAGGATATCCATCTTGATGATGTGTCACCATTTTAAAAAAATACACATACTTATCCAGTGGCTGCGTCCTCTTGTCATAAATTGGTAATAATTTAATGATGGGGAGGAGAAGAGAGGATCAAATTTTCTTCCATTAAGATCAGCAATCAATCTAGGCTGCTAAAAGTCCAGCTAAATTTAGCATGAGATATGGGCTTTCAGAAAGTCTTCCACAGTGTAGGAGGCCACAAAAATATAACAAAACAATTAAGTCACCACAGAATTGATGGAAGTCTATAAATGGTGAAGGCCCTAGAGATTATTAGTACAGAGCCTTCATATCTTTAAACAGATCTTACTGATGGAAAGGACCTAGAGAAAAATCTCTAGATCTGAAACATCACTAAGTTTCTCTATTATTAAAATATGAGGCTAAAGAGGAGTTTCTATGTGGTTAGCAAGAAAGGGCATAAGAAGGCATAAAGCCAAATTACTTAGAGAATATTCATCTATATTATAGCAATATCTGCTGAACATTTTTCAGGAGAAAAAAAAAAGTGTTCTGTGGTCAAGTACATTAGGGAAATGCCAACAGCCTATTCCTGGTGTTGGCCTTGTATTCAAAAGCTCAGTGAAGTCCTACAATAAGCAAATCTGTCCAATGTTAAATGTTTATTAAACGTCCTAAAATTTATTTCAACACAGAACTTTGTTTGGTTTTTGACATAAAACACATATTCATCTTTAGAAAAGATGCTTTGGGATATTATTCTTTATGTCATTGAGTGATCTAAACAGGCACCTGGGTCTCATCAAGGATGATTCCACAAAAATGATCAGCCAAAACTGATCACTGCCACCATGCAGGATGATAGAGCACCAGGTACTGACAGACAAGGTAGGAAAAATCAAGCCACACCCAGTGGTGGCTTCAGGTGGATGTGATGGAGCCAGAGGACAGCACCAGTGACCAAAGCCAATGTCTGAGGGAACATAAAAGACTATATCAAAGTCTTCTTTGACCCAGCAAAGCCATGACTAGGAATTAATCCTCCAGAATTGATGGTCATGTGCCCAAAGATACTCACTGCAGCATGAGAGTAACAGGGGGAAATGCAAAAGAATCTCAGTATTTCACAATAGGGGATGAGCAGAGTAGGTGCAGGCATATCAGAATGAGAAAGTGAGATTCTCTACCCCACAAAGCCCCTGGCTCAGAGGTAAGCAAAATGTGTGCTGAGTCTGCCCATACTGCAGTCTCTGGGGAGGGCTGGTGAAAAATGCACCACATTAGCCCAAGATTTCATGATGACTATCCAAATTCAGGGGCATACGGGGGTTACTGGCTGCCCCTCTGAAGCCAACCTAAAAATGTAGGTGCTCTCATGATCAAGTTATCAGGTTATATGATCTGACAAGTATTAGCTACTCATGGTGACAATCAATCAGAATTCTTTTTTTTTTTTTTTTTTTTTCTGAGGCAGAGTTTCAAGCTGTCACCCTGGGTAGAGTGCCATGGAGACATCATAGCTCACAGCAACCTCCAACTTCTAGGCTCAAGCAATCCTCTTGCCTCAGTTTTTTGTATTTTTAGTAAAGATAGGGTCTTGCTCTGGCTCAGGCTAGTCTCAAACCCATGAGCTCAAGCAATCCACCCACCTCAGTCTCCCAGAGTGCTAGGATTACAGGCATGAGCCACTGCACCCAGCCCAGAATTCTTTTTACAAGTGTTTGAAAAAATCTTGGGTAATACCCAAAAACTAACTCAAAATAGATCACTGATCACTGACCTAAATTTAAAAGCTAGCACTGTAAACTCGTAGTAGAGAAACTTGAGCATACGTATCTTAGACATACTTCTGCCTTTTCTAACATTCAGTGAACATTTATTGGGCAATTGGTCAACATCAATTACTCTCCTTGGTGCTGGAGATATGGAGACAAATGAGCCAGCTCCTGCTGCCAAGCACCTTAAAGTATTTTTGATAAAGCTCTTTATGGCTTTATCATTAATAAGATTAACCCAAGCCTCTGAATTCGTTTACATTTCTTGCCAGACTATGTTGGTTGTAACCTAAGTTTACGGAATGTTTGGCTCATTAATTGAAATAGGTAAGGATACATCTGCTATAAGCCAACACTTCTCTAGCATAGCTGATGGAAAGAAGGGTGTCAAACGGGAGAAGGTACAGGATTAAAGGGAGACAACGTCGGATTCGGGAAAGCTCCACGAATAAACATCACCATTTAATCCAGACCAACATGTAACTGCCAATGTGGCAAAAGAATGCAGTTAGCTGTGGCTCCACGTGATAGGATTACACCAACCAGTTTGGGGGAACTGGCTAACAGGAAGGGATAAAAACAGCCATTTACCCCCATACTGCAGGTGCCTTCCCTAACACTGTTGCTGCTGAGAACCAAAATTAGTTGGTTGGAATCTTTTCTTTATTCTCCCTGACCCTTCTCAGAGGGAGGTAGAAAAATGCTTAAAAGGTCAGCTACAGAAGAAGAAAAAAATAAAAAGAATAAAAACAGGGAATCTGAATAACTCACTAATGGGATACCAAACTGGAGACCTGAGGGAGCTCAAGATGCCGAGCCTGGGGAGAACTGGGAGGGGCATACACAGATGTCTGTGGCTACTCAGGGGCAGAAGCAGGAGGGGCAGGTGCGATTACACAGAGGTGGACTCTGGTTTGGGCATAAGAAAGAGTTTTCAGGTTTTCCATATGCTACCTTGTGCTAGACGGGCTGTAAGATGTAAGATACACCAGAGTCCTCCCACAAGCAAAGACCAGGGCTAAGGGCTGCCTGTCGTGCCCCCCTGTGCCCCTCTGTGACTGCCTGTTCTGAGAATAGGAGGAACCCCAGCAGCAGAACAGCTGTAGGCAGGCCAGGGCTGTGCTTCCAGGTGTTCCTTACAGATGGGGTGCACTGTATGTGACACACAGGAAATGCTTATGCCGACAGGAAGCACTTCCTCAGCAATAGTGCTCACTTACTTCAGGGCTGACAGATGAGTCACTGGAAGGCTTGTACCTCAGCCTGTGGGTGAACCGCAGGCTACCCCTCACCTCAAGGCATGTCCCCAGGAACTGCTACAATGTCATCAAAAGCCCAGCCCAAAGCTAGATTGACACAGGATCATGGGCAATCTGTATTGACAACAACACCAGCTGAAAGCAATTCTGACCTTGTCAGAAGCTTGATGGCAACCAGCATGGCTCCCAGTAGGCTTTCTGAAATGCTAAAAGCATTCAGACCCCCGTCACCATGCTCAGGGAACTCACATGTTCTGTTTCTGTGAAAGTCAGAACCATGTCTCCTACCTTTCTAGGTATGAAGACAACCTTTGTAATATCGAAATGCTTATCGGAAACTCAGGAGACAGAAGGTATACTTCTATCAGTTGATTCAGGAACTGACTATGTACTTACAGATTCACTCAGGGCTCTCTGCAACAACCCGCAGGTCCCACAAAGCGTCAGGACTTTGGTCTCTAGACCTGCACTGTCCAATATGGGAGCCACTACCCATGTGTGCCTACTCAGCATGTAAAATGTGGCTAAAATACACACCAGATTTCAAAGCCTTAGTCAGGAAAGAATGTAAATACCTATGCTATTAATATTTTATCAGTTAGATGTTGAAATTATGATATTATGGCTATATTAAACTAAATAATACATGTTGTTATGGGCTGAACTGTGTTCCTCCAAAATTCATAAGTTATGGTCCTAACCTCTAATACCTCTGAATATGACTGGACTTGGAGATTGGACCTTTAAAAGGGGTGACTAAGTTAAAAAGAGGCCATAAGTGTGTGGGCTGAGTACCACCCGTGCCACAATGCTCTGGTACCCAGGCCACCAATCTGATTGGTATGAGAGGAAGAAATTT
>CAUYQV010076543.1:0-12427 GCA_963574575.1 Galagoides demidoff
ATTTCCGAGTTACAAATTCCCAAGAGCTGAGTCACCATGGAGAAGACCTTGCAGGTGTATCCTTGTGGTCTCCTTGAGAAGACCTGTTCTCCTAGACCTCACCCTTCTCGGGTATCCTCTCTCATTGTGACCAGGGGTAGGCCAGGGCAGCTATTCTGCAAAACCCCTTAAAAATAGCATGGATTTTTCTCTGTTTCTCTCTACAATAATAAAAGGCTAACAAATTTCATAAATAATTTCACTATAGTACTCTCCCCTGGGCAGCATCTCCGGCCTCAACTTCCTTATCTATAAAGTATGAGTAGTATAGATTAGCTTCTGATCTTACTTGCCCATAAAATTGCTTGAGAACCAAGCAAGGCAAGAGACATCCAAACCCTTTGAAATGCAGAAAATGTTGGAGGAACATTTTTGCAGGAGAGAAAGATGGCCCTGGGCAGCGCCATGTGGGCACTTCTCTCAGATCTAGTGCTGGAAACCCCTTTCCTCCTGGTGAGTGTGAAGCCCTTGGGAAGTCACTGCATTGCTACTGCTAACAGAGAAGGGAGGGTAGCCGCCCAAGCCTATGTTCTTGAGATTCCTGTCATTGTTGTTTTGGAAATAGAATTAAACCATGAAAATATACCACAAATAAGAATTCTAGAACATTTGCTGTGATGAATTGACTTGTCTTAGCAGCTGGCTTGTACTTAGTGTGGTCAGGTGTGGGGATGGGGACAGAGTGGCCCTGTAGGTCCAATCTTTAAAGCCAGGGCCACTCACACGCTTCCCACCCTCAGGGCTCTGTGAAGCTGTGGCCAGCAGGGTGATTCCCTGAGGGGTTGGGAGTGAGAGGAATGTGGAGACTTGGTCAAAGGGACTTGGTGAACATTGACTGACTGGTGTCCCTTGTGACAGCTCCAAAACAAGTGGGAATCTTTGTTAACTTAAAAGATTTAGGAAAGCACCCCACCTGAGCTCAGGCCTCACACTGTTTCTCCCTGAAGGGCTGTTGCAAGCACCTGCTGTACCTTGTGCGGAGCAAGTTCTTTGAGGTTTTGGTCACAACATGAGCTATTAGAGGTGACTTTGAGTGATCCCTGATGAACTCTGCACAGGACTTACTACAGAGGAGTGGATGGATGGTTTGGCCCAGGATAATTACATATAAAGTCTCCACGCAGCCAGCAGCTTCCGGGAGAGAAGGCAAAGTGGCATTGTTTCATCCCAAGTGCCACACAATCTGAGGCCTCACAATCTGAGGACAGCATCGTGCAGGTAAAAGGGAGGCACTACTGGCAGAGATCTCACAAACTACCAAGGCTTGTACGAAAGGTCTTTATTGGGGAGGGAGACTGCAGAGCAGCACCAAGGAGGAGAGGAAAAAAAGAGAGAGATTAAAAGAAAGTGTGTCCTTATATAGGTTCAGTTAAGGGAAGGCTTAGAATGATGATGGAATGGTAGAATAGCCAATGAAGAGTTGTTAGGGGCAGGTCACAAGTTTTAACTTTTTAGCAGATAATGAGGTAAGTTTTGCGAGCCAGGTACTCACTCAGCTGAACACCCTAGTTTCTCACATGACCTTGTATGAGTTTTCTCTCCTATAGACTGGAAATCAAAATAACAACTTGCAGGGGAATATTATTTATGGTACAGTAAGATATCAGGCCTCCGATAGGATCCCACACAGGGAAGTTTCGGCACTTTTAATGGTGTGTTAGGAGTGGCTGTCTGTTGCTTCAGGGTCTCTGCCTCTTGCTGCAGCCACACTTGTCTGTGCTGCCATTCATCTCCACACATGTAGTCAGTTACCAAGTGTGTGTGGAACACGGCAGACAGGGAGCAGACAGACCCCAAGGAACACAGTCTGGCAGGGGAGACACCCCTGTGCACACCTTGCTACACAGGTGACAAACGCTTTAGTGGGATTTTGTACCAGAGGGGAGAATGCTAAAATTCAAAGGGTGAATGGACAGTGAGGGCATAGAAAGGGTTTCTTGCTAAACTGAATTAGTAGGGTTCTTTGTTGCAACTGGATTTTACAAGGAAGTACATAGCTGGGCCTAGAAGAAGTTTCAATAGACTAACTCAAGTTTGGCCAAGGCAAGAATCTGTCAGAGGTGTAGACTGGACAGGAGATTTGGAATCTTGGGCCCATAGATGAGTCTTAGGCACAGTTCTCCAGGAAAGGGACCTTGAGATGGACACTTGTGGGATCAAGTTGCTCAGGAAATCTGCTCAGATTGACACCTTCAGGGGATGAGGGGAGCAGGACTCAGTCCCAACAGGGTCTCAGCTGAGCCCTGGAGCTGGGTGGCCCATCAGAACATTTTCTATCAGCCAGTGAATGCAGTTGGTTCCTGGCAGGGAGTGAGTAGCAATGGTGGAGGAAATATGCTTTGAGGGCAGTTCCAGGAGGGGCCTGGCTGTGGTCCTTGGCAAGTAGTGTCCTGGAGCCACCAGGAAGACCTCTCCATTCTGAGCTGGGCACTACCATCTGCTGCAGGTGAGGCAGGTGCAGGGTGGGTCCTAGGACAGCAGCCTACCATTAGCTACACATTAGAATCACCCCAAACCCCCGCCAGCCCCTAAGCCACACCCCTAGCCCATTAACCCCAAATCCCTGTGGGAGGGAAATGGGCATCAGGAGATTATAAAGCTCCCCAGCTGGTCCAGTGGATGGCCAAGTTGAAGAACTACTGCCCAGAGAATTGTGTCAGATGGATAGAGAAGGGGTCTGCCTCAGACCTGAAACAGGTATTCCCGGAAGCTGAAGGAGAGCAAAGGAGAGTGTGCCATGGTTGGCAAGGGGCAAGGGGGTTCCAGGAAGAAGTGAGTGGTCACCAGCAGCAAGAGCCTACACGGTGCCATGCCCGAACAGGAGGGTGCCCAGCTTTTGAAAATGCACCTGGAATCTGTTTCATTCAGATATGATAAGGTGGCATGTGAAGACTGTTGCCTTTGAAAGAAGAGTTTGCTACTCACAGCTCCCTGGAAGAGGGGGCGACCAAGCCATGCAGGGCGCTCAGGGAGCACGAGGCTCATCAGGAGACAGAGGAGCAGCAGATGGAGGCCCTTGTTGCAGCCCTCTGGGCAGGAGTGGGTGAGGCAGGGGTTAGGGTCGAATACTTGGAGTCACGTCCACAGGCTCTGGCACACAGGGTGGCCCCTAGTTGCCTGGCGCCTGGCCCTGTGGTGACTTGGTGCATGAGAACTAGATGAAGAAGGTAGGCTGTGGCGTTGACTGGTGGATCTGTGTGTGAAAGGTGTACTCCCCGGCAGGTTGCTTCCTGCTAGCTAGCTCTGGGAAGGGCCATCTCTCCAGCATTAATCAGGCCCCCAAATGCCAAGGGATAATGCAATATAGAATATATAAAACCTAATTGATACACCAACGCCATGGGCTCCTAGCTTGGGGGTCAGAGTGGGCTGGATACAACTCCAACTCATCCCTTTGGTGGGATGCTGAGTGCTGGGCAGAACTTTCATGAATACTCAGAGTAGCGCTGACCCTGAATCCTGCAGAGCTGCAAAGAAGAGAGAGAAGGAAATGCAAAGCCCCATGTGAAGGGCACTGCAGTGAGTGGCTCCAGACTGAGACTCTCCAGAACCAGAAGGCACTCACAAGGAAAGAATACCAGCTTTAATTGTCTATTGCAGCGGTTCTCAACTTGACAAGGGTTCCTGTTACGACCCACAGGAACTGTATTAAAGGGCCACAGCATTAAGAAGGTTGAGAACCACTGGTCTATTGGCTCCAGAGACCCCACTTAGATTTTTACCCACCTAGTCCCTGGCGGGGTCACACACTGCTACCATGCCAGAAACGGGAAGGAGGAAATGGAGGAAGAGAAACAGAAACGTGAACGGTCTGCCTCCTGGCCCCATGGTCCACTGCGGGTCCTAGCCCAAGGCAGGCTTGGAGGAAGTGGAGGAGAGGCAAGAGGTCTCATTCAGCCCATTCAATCAGATTGGTCTTGATTGTTACTTTGCACTGCCCGTTCTGATGTCTAAGCTGAAACTGTGACTCTAGGGTAAGACTCTTGTCAGTCTGTAAAACCAAGAAGAGAAGACCTGAGCCCCTGGCGTGGGTGGAGATAGAGAACCTCCATGGGTTAAACGAAAAAGATACGAAGGAGATGGAGAGCAGGGATGGATTTTGAAGGCATCTGGGCTGTGCTGAGGTGTCAGGAAGCTGTATTTGTAATAGACTGAGCAGGAGCTGGGCACATAAACGTCACCCATTATGAGAGTAATAGCCTGAATCTAAAGAAAATTAAAGAAAAAACATCTCATTTAATTGCCAAAACAGACTTGCAAGGTAGATCTTGCTGTTCTCCTGTCTATACCCAGCAGCACTGAGCATCCCCTGTTCTGTTGGTGATGTGGGTGTCCCAGCCAGCACTGACCCCCTGCTCTACTTGTCTGGGGCACTGTGGGCACATGGGAACATCCTTTTATAAGAACTTGACTTGAGTAAGATCACTGATTTCAACTCAGAAAGGTTTTTTGCTGTCTCATCATGGTCTGGGGGTTATTAATGGAAAGGACCAAAGTTATGTGTAGCTTGGGGAAAATGGGACCTCAAGTCTTTTAAAAATAGAAACCTTGCAGATTAAAGAGCAAGTTAACAGGTTATCGCAAGGCCTGTTCACCATGCCTGACAGGGGCTGACACTTGACAATCATTTCAGCTGGCTATACTCCCTTTCCTCCTGAGAGAAATAGCAGGTGGATAGACTCTGATGACCTGAGTCCCAGAGTTGGAAACTCATGGGTGTTGCCAAACACAGTGGGCTCCCATCAGCCCCACACACTGTGGTCCTGTGTCAGGCAAGTAATACTCAGTGTGTAAAAACAGGCCTTTTTTCTGAATAGTTCCTGAAAAAGGCAGAGAATCCTCTCTTCAGAGGCAAAGAGCTCTTTCCTGTGACTGATGCATAAGAAATCCTTTATGTGGCAACACACAACTAAGTGCTCAGGTGAGCTGAGGGCCTCTGAGGATGCTTTGGCTAAGGCAGATGCAAGGAGCTCAGTCTCCCTTCTCCTGGCCCCATCCCAGTCTGGTGGCCTCTCTGCTCCTCCCTGGCCACAGCAGCACATCTTTCAGGTCTCCCAGATAAGAATTCAGGTTCTGGGATCCTAGGCTTGGTGTTTGGTCAGGCCACTGTGACCAAATGTGTCCTCTGAGGCCAAGGACCCGGCATTTCATCCTCTCTCCCCCAGCCCTGTCCGCACCTCCCCCCCCACCGCCCCTTCCTTCAGTGGCAGAGTGAGATCTTATGTGTAAACCTAGGTAAGAAAAAAGCAGATGAGGAAGGAATAACACTGCCCTGATGGGCATGGTGTCAGGCTCCACATTGCATTTGAGCAGCACAGTGCTGGCGACTGTCACTGCTTGGAGTGGGCTGGATGCCTCCTGAATAGTGTAGGGTCCCACTGGCCTTCACAGAAGGCTGGAAAATGAGAAGTCCTCCCCACCCAATAGGCAACCTGTGCCCCTGGCTCTCCCCACTCCCATAGGGGCTGGCCAGGCACTGTGGGCCTCAGACGGGTCTGATCATAGCACCCACATTGCCTCTGTGCCCCTCTCTATGAAGGCTCCATTCTCACAGGAGCACAGGAGGTGGCTGTGGGGGTGAAGAGAAGGTGCCTCAGAGTGGTGGCCTTGGCTGCCTGAGCCACTGCTTTTCAGAGCCAGGCCCAGGCTCCTCTCTCTCAGGGGTTTCTGAGAAGTCACTAGCTTCAGGGTGGGGGAGATGCCATGCACACGGGGCCAGTGTCTAGCCTGTTCACTTACCTCCCAGCCTTTTTACAAGGGAAATAGCCGGCAGAGCCTGAGCTGCGCAGCTCAGTCGCCCACGTCCAGCGTAGGGACCAGAGGCCACCTGCACTCAGATGCATCTTCTTCCCCTCGCAGGAGAGCACCTGGCCATACCTGTTTGGCGTGATCACCATCCCTGCCTTCGTTCAGCTGGTGAGCCTGCCCTTTCTCCCTGACAGCCCACGCTACCTGCTCTTTGAGAAGCATGACGAGGCCGGAGCCATCAAAGGTGGGGCCTGACCCTTTCCCATGCAGCTCCAGCCACTCCATGGGTCAGCACAGCAAGGTGGCATACGCTGGGACCTTGACTGTTTCTCCTCACAGGCTCTGTGTGAGGGGTGAGAGCACCTCCTCATTTCTTCTATTGGGGGGGGGCAGAAAGTGGCCACAGGGCCACCTGGTCAGTCTGGAGAAACTAGGACAGACAGGACCCCTACTGGACAGTGTCTTTCCACAGCCGCCTCTCCTTGGCTGCAACCACAGAGATAAAGCAAAGCCCAGTTCCTAGGAGAGGTGGGTGCACAGCAGCCCCCCTTTTACTCCCTCCCTGTCCTAACATTTGCAAGGAAAGGAAAAGATGCAAGTGTGGAATGAGGGCCAACCTGTGCTTCTGCAAGGGAGGAAGGAGTGTACCATTTTCTAGGAGAGGAAAATGAGGCCCAAGTGGGGCTGGAGTCGCTTTAGGGGCTGTCCGTAAATGCCCTGAGAGGTGAGCAGCAGTACTGGGTCAGATTCAAAGCCCAGCTTTCAGAATAAAGCTTCTATTGAGCTCCAGAAAGACAGTCATTTTGCCTAGAGATACTGTCCCACAAACAGCCACAGTCCTGTAGTTTCATGAAACAAGACACAGCTGACAGCCCTCCGTTAAGTGTGGTAACCAGCTGCCTGCACATCCCAGCTCAGCTGCTGACCTCAAGCAATTCTTCCAGCTTTGCTGAACCTCATAACCTGCATCTGTAAAGAGGAAATGACACCCTTCCCACACAGGGTGTTGTGAGGATCCAATTAGATGGTCTGGCTAAGGTCCATAGTATCATCTGCTATCATTTTTGCTGAAGACTCTATCCATTCTCTTACTCATATTTTATCCTCTAATTTAAATTCCATTGACGAAAAAAGAAAAATGAGAATTTTACCTTTTGAAATTCAAACTGTTTTCTGAATTAACAAATGGCATAATGAAATATTAATGATCTCCTGTGTTTGTCTAGTAGTGTAAGGTTCAGATCTATTTTCGCATTTCTAGCATTTCTCTAAAGAGGATTCAGACAATGTTGTCCACGTCTGCATTTTGCTGATGAAGATGTTGAGGCTGACGGGGGTGAATTCACTTGCCCGAAGGTGGAATGTGGCTTGGAGAGGCCTTTGAAACTATGATGGAAGCTCTAGCGTCTCCCTCAGTGGAGTGCCCATACACACAAAATCTTGCCTATAGCTTGGTGGGACTGGGACTTGAGCCCTACCTTCCCCAGAAGCCCACATGGGACCCTGGTTAATAAGATTGAGAAGATTCTGCCCCAATTTCAAGCCAGAAAGTCACAGCAGGATTAGAAGCCAAGGGTGATTTCCCTCCCACTGCCCTCACACCCAGAGGGACATCAGGAAAGGAAAAAAGTGGTAGGGTTTTAGGCAATGTCCCACACAGAAGGTCAGGAGATAAGCTGTCCAAAAGCCAGGTGCAGATGGCTGTCAGATGGTAGAGGCTCTGGAACAAAAAGAGGGTGGCTGAGAACAAGCCAGCCTATGGATTATGGGAAGAAGTTTCTCCCTCCAGTTCTGTTCCTGGTCTGGGAGAATACCCCTCACCCCACCTAGCTGTCACTCCAGACAAACTTTTGTGACATGCCTTGGCCAAGTACAGTGGGAAGGGATAGTGCACATAAGTGCCAGACGGCGAGGAACGGTTTAAAGTTTCATTGCACAGCATAATAGGGAGTGAAGAAGTATGGTTGCAAACATAAAAGAACAAGTGTTTTTACTATCAGAAAAATATATTTACATATAATTTTTAAATTTCAGATTAATATAAGGGTACATACGATTAGGTTACATATCTTGTGTTTGTTAGGAGAAGTCTGAGTGCGTCACCCAGGAGCAGTGCCTTATACCGTACCCTGTACCCGAGGTGGAAGCTGACTAAGCCCCTGTCCCCGCTTCTTGAATGCAATTGCGATTTTCTCTCAAGTGGACCTGTGGTTGTTCATCTACTAGTTTCAAATTAGTACTGAGTACATGGGATGCTTGAGTAAAGCATCTCAAGAATAAAAAGGACAGTTATGGGCCTTGGGCTAAAACAGTTTGTTGAAATTTGCATCTGCACTAATGAAGTGTTAATTAGTAACAATGCTGGGCTTTCTGCTAGGCTTCAGGAAAGGCAGCGGGAGGAGATGGTGCTCCCAGCCCTAGGAGAGAGAGTCTGGCTGAGGGATTTGGGAAGACACACCCAGGAACTGTTCATCTCTGGGGAAAACTACTTAATTCTGAGCATTCTGCATGTGTTAGCTCACTAAGCCCTCACAACAAACTTGGAAAGTAGATCACATTTTTATTCATGTTTTAAGGCAAAAGCAAACAAAAACTGAAGATGTGTAACATGGCCAAGAACACAAAGCTGGAAAATAAGGGTCCTAGAATTTGAACTGTGACAGTCTGGAACCTATGAGTGTAAACAAAACACACCAAATTACCTAGCATCTTACTGGGCACTGTGGGAGACCCCTTCCACAGTCTGTTGATAATGTTGGAAAAAGAGGTCCTGTAGCAGTCACCTATTGCTATATTATGCTGCATAACAAAAAAACCTGAGCATACATTGGCTTTTTTTTTTGAGACAGAGCCTCAAGCTATCCCCCTGGGTAGAGTACCATGGCATCACAGCTCATAGCAACCTCCAATTCCTGGGCTCAAGCAAGTCTCCTGCCTCAGCCTCCCAAGTAGCTGGGACCACAGGCGCCCGCCACAACGCCCGGCCATTTTTTGGTTGTAGCCATCATTGTTGTTTGGCGGGCCCGGGCTGGGGATTCGAACCCGCCACCTTAGGTGTGCATGGCTGTGTACTATTTATAATATAAATAGGATTCATAAAATAATTGAGAGAGGAACAGGGTGGCTGGAGACATTTTCTGTACTTTCTAAGTTTTGGACTGTGTGAATATACTGTCAAAATTGAACAAAAGATTAATTTTCCTCTTCATATCTTCATACCCCCACCCCCCAGAGAAAAAGTGGGCTTAGAGAATTAGATAGCCCTGGGTGTGTAAAACCCATCTCTGAGTGACCTTAGGTGAGCATTAACCTCTAAATACTCCATTTTTCACTTACAAAATGAAATACAGTGGCACATTGAAAGCATCGCACAGCATAGTCAAGTGGAATTTTTCTTTCTTAATTTTTTTTGTGATAGAGTTTTATTTTGTCACTCTCAGTAGAGTGCCATGACATCATACCTCACAGCAACCTCAAACTCTTGAGTGCAAGTTATTCTCTTGCCTCAGCCTCCCAAGTAGCTGGGACTATAGGCACCCGACACAATGTCCAGCTATTTTTACAGATGGGGTCTTGCTCTTGCCCAGACCGGTCTCAAACTCCTAAGCTCAAGCAATCTACCTGCCTTGGCCTCCAAGAGTGCTAGGATTATAGGCATGAGCTACTGCACCTGGCCTGGGATTTGTTCTTGAAATGTAAGACTGTTTCAACATATGAAAATCAGTTAATGTGATTTATTAACAAAAAAGAAAAAAATCACAGGATTGTTGCAATGGATGCAGAAAAAGTGTTTTATAAAATTCAATACTTTTTCGTGATAAAAACTTGCAACAAACTAGAAATTAAAAAAAAAAACCTCAATATAATAAAAGTCATTTTAAAAAGCCCCCCAGAGAACCCCAAATGATGATAATAATAGTAACTGTCGGTTGGTCTGAAGGTAGCGATTTATCTCAATTGATTGTTCACAGTCAGTTTCAGATTGAACTCCTTGTTCTACTCTTTCCCCCCTTCTCACTACTGCACTTGACTAGTCTTTTTTTTTTTTTTTTTTGCAGTTTCTTTTTTGTTTTTTGGCTGGGACTGGTTTGAACCCACCACCTCCAGCATATGGGGCTGGCGCCCTACTCCCTTGAGCCACAAGCGCCGCCCTGCACTTGACTAGTCTTAAAAAAAGATAATAATAGGGCGGTACCTGTGGCTCAAAGGAGTAGGGCACCAGCCCCATATGCCAGAGTTGGCGGGTTCAAACCCAGCCCCGGCCAAAAAAAAAAGATAATAGTAACTCTCTCCCATGGTGGTTGTGAGGATAAATGAGGTTGTCAGCTTGGTGTCTGGAGGTGCACCAAGGATTGAACATTGGTGATAACAATAGAAATATTATCTGATACCAGCTGGACACCTGTAGCTCAAGCAGCTAAGGCACCAGCCACATACAACAGAGCTGGTGGGTTCAAATCCAACTCGGGCCCACCAAATGACAATGACAACTACAACCAAAAAAAAAAAAAAGCCAGGCATTGTGGTGGGTGCCTGTAATCCCAGCTACTTGGGAGGTTGAGGCAAGAGAATCGCTTAAACTGAAGAGTTGGAGGTTGTTGTGAGCTGTAATGCCACGGCAGTCTACCCAGGGCAACAGCTTAGACTCTGTCTCAAAAAAAAAAAAAAAAGGAAATATCTGATACCTCTGGGCTTCTGTTAGCTAGCCATAAACTTGATCTCTTTCCCTTGTCTTCCACTCTTATTTAGTCTGTTGAAATCAAATGGAATCACTGGCTTAGAAATATGTTAAGTGTATTTGCCAGTGTCTTGGTGGGCACCTGTATACCTATAGTCCCAGCTACTTGGGAGGCTGAGGGAGGAGGATCATTCAAGCCCAGGAGTTGCTGGGAGCTAGGCTGACACCAGGGCACTCCAGTCTAGGCAACAGAGTGAGACTCTGTCTCAAAAAAAAAAAAAAAAAAAAAAAGTCAAGTTAAGTGTGACTCAGAGCTAGGAAGTGTTACTGTGGAGTAGTTACTGTAGCTCTTGTTATTACACTGCCAGCTACATCTTCTGCCTGCCAAGTCCTGGTTTAACCTTTCCGTATTTGCAGATCAACAAGGAATTAACCAAAGAGAGAGATGCACTCAAGCTGGAATTGTGCAAGAATAAGTAGGAGGGGGGAAGGTGGGTGGGTGGTCTGGGGGCCCATGATGTGGGTGGTGTGGTAGGAGGTGGGAGGGATACAGATGAGCATGGTAGATGGTTGTAACAAGTTTGGGCATGCGCAGAACCATGCTCTAGTCCCAGCTGTGCCACTGGTTCATGATAATAGCCTAAGGTCCTTCCTGTAGACTGCCATTTGTGGTTCTTGATTCCCGGGGTCCCTTCCAGTGCCACAGTTCTTTGTATGCCAAGGGGAGTGGGTTGATAGGTACAGTGATTTTTCTGTTCTTTGTTCATTGCTTTCTTCTCTGTCTCTGCCACAGCATAAACAATGATGACCTGAAGCAGGTGAACTCAGAACAGCAAGAGAAGCTTCGTTTCCTGGAGTCTGAGAAGGTGGCCCTGCAGCAGCAATTTGAGGAACTACAAAAGAAACTGGACTTGTCTGAGCTCTTGCTGCTGCAGGTCAGAGGCTGCAGCCCTGGAGAGTGGTCCAGGCCCCATCCAGCTGGGGCCACATTCTAGGCATCATGTTAGGGTGAGGAGGTGGCATCTAGTCAGGAGTTAGAAAATTTGGATCTTTGTTGTGGCCCTGCTATAGAATCCTCCAGAGATTGCTAAAAATCCACAAGTTGGAGTCCAGTTTAGACCTGTGAAATCAGAGGTTCAGTGGCTTTATTTATTTTTATTTATTTTTATTTTTTTGAGATATGGAGTCTCACTTTGTAACCCTTGGTAGAATGCTATGGCATCATAGCTCACAGCAACCTCAAATTCTTTGGGCTTAGGCGATTCTCTTGCCTCAGCCTCCTGAATAGCTGGGACTACAGGTGCCCACCACAACACTCAGCTAAGAATCTCAGGGGCTTTAAAACAAAGGTTGTTTTTTTTTTTGGCATCCTGGTTGAAAACCATCATTTTATAGATTTTTTTTTTTTTTTGTAGAGACAGAGTCTCACTTTATTGCCCTCGGTAGAGTGCCGTGGTGTCACACAGCTCACAGCAACCTCCAACTCCTGGGTTTAGGCAATTCTCTTACCTCAGCCTCCCAAGTAGCTGGGACTACAGGTGCCCGCTACAATGCCCAGTTATTTTTTTGTTGCAGTTTGGCCAGGGCCAGGTTTGAACCTGCCACCCTTGGTATATGGGGCTGGTGCCCTACTCACTGAGCCACAGGTGCTGCCCTTTTTTTTTTTTTTTTGAGATAGAGACTCACTTTGTTGCCCTCGGTAGAGTGCTGTGGTGTCCCAGCTCACAGCAACCTCCAGCTCTTGGGCTAGGGTGATTCTCTTGCCTCAGCCTCTTGAGTTGCTGGGATTACAGGCGCCTGCCACAATGCCCGGCTATTTTTATTGTTTTTTTTTTTTTTTTTTTTGAGACGGAGCCTCAAGCTATCCCCCTGGGTAGAGTGCCATGGCATCACAGCTCATAGCAACCTCCAACTCCTGGGCTCAAGCGAGTCTCCTGCCTCCGCCTCCCAAGTAGCTGGGAC
>CAUYQV010076545.1:0-16309 GCA_963574575.1 Galagoides demidoff
GTGTACATTGATGCCAACATGGGGTACATTGTGCTGTTTCATATACAATTTGAAACATCTTCATCAAGCTGGTTAACATAACTTTCATATCATTTGGTTGAGGATTTTTAAAGCAGTGAAACTACTCCATTTAATACTGTAATGGTAAATACTTGCCATCCATACTTATAATGGTAGATTCATATATATTGTATGTGTTGTTTTTAAAAGTCATAAAATGTACAACACCAATAATCAGCTCCAATGTAAAGTATGGGGTTTGGATGATAATGATGTGTCAATATAGGTACAATTTTAATAAATTAACCACTTTAATATGGGATTTTAATAGCGTGGAGACTGTGCATATATGGTGGAAGCATGGAATATATCAGAAATCTTTGTACACAGGGAATATATCGGAAATCTTTATACCTTCTCAATTTGAAAATATACTCTCAAATCTTATGATTTATTAGAACAATTTTAGGTTCAGAGCAAAATGAAATATTTATTCCAGAATATTAAAGGGGCACATGTTTTGTTACATGGATACTTTATAATGCTAAACAGGGTTTTCAATTTATGAGTGGATTAAGAAAATATACACACACATCCATGGAGTACTAGTCAGCCATAAAAATGAATAAAATAATTTAATTTGCAACAACCTGGATAGAACAAAGGACCATTATCCTATGTGCTCTTTAATAACTGGGAACTAATATATGGGCACACAATTGCACAAAGAGATACAAAATCACTGCAAAATCTTATATTTTTAAAAAATTATTTGATGTATTCTTAAGCAACTATTTAAGAACAAATGCTTAATATATGAAAAAACATGACATTTTAATCTGTCATAATTTTCTATAATTAAATTTAGCAAAATTTTGTCCATTCTACTTTGTGTTCTTTTCTGTTTTTCAGACTAAAGAGTCTAGATCTGATGTTTAGTGTATTTAACTAACAGAAGCATCTTCCATTCAGACTAATATCTATAATAGAGATCTCCTTTGCTACTGTTGTACTCTGTGTGTGTCTCTTATATGAATATTAATGTCTTAATATTGTATTTAGTAATGTTTTTCCTAAGACACCCATGAAGGTAGCAACTTCAATTATTAAAATATTACTGAAAGGCAAAAATGAATCCTAGGAAGAAGATTGAAGGCAGCACAGATTAAATATGTTTCTGCAAATAGAGTGTCTCTTTACATTGGTAAACATGAAAATTTAAACTTTTATTTAATTAAAGGAAATGCTATCCTAAAACAATGGAATTTAATATCTATTAGGTATATATGTCAAGTAATTAGGGGAAATTTGAAACCATGCATGACTCAATTACTTGTCATCAGTTGTCCTTGAAGATATTTTTTGAACAATAAATTCTTAAAATGTTATTTTTATCATTAACTCTGGTATCAAAGGATGGAATGAAAATTTTACATTGAATTTCAAGATAAAATTAGATTTTAAAAATATCCCACGAAACCAAGGGTTACTTTTAGAACCACTGTGTACTGTTATCATTAAAAGAATTTCAGACACTAATTTTTTCAACTTTGAAAACCAAGGTTCATTTATGTTGCTATATTTCACTTCCACTTACACATATTTTATGGAGATTTCATTTGCACATGATGCTTGCCTACAAAGTTATAACTGTAAAGGCAAATAATACACTTTTACATACACACATTTGGGTCACAGATGAATGTTTGGAATGGTTTCAGTTTACCAGGAAAATATACTCTATTCAAAAAAGACATTTCAGTCCAGGCACAGTGGCTCACGCCTGTGTAATCCTAACATTTTTGGAGGCTGAAGTGGGTCAATTGCCACTTCAGGAGATCGAGACTACCCTGTGCAAGAGTGAGACCCCATCTTTAAAAATAGCTGGGCAATAGCTACTTGGGAGGCTGAGGCAAGAGAATCCCTGAGCCCAAGAGCTTGAGGTTACTGTGAGCTGTGATGCCAGGGCATTCTACTGAGGGCGACAAAGTGAGACTCTGGTTCCAAAACAAAACAAAACAAAAACAAAAACACACCAAAAAAAGACATTTCAGGTTCCCTAAGAACTGATTACTTTAACTGATACTTTATGTCACTTAGATGTTAAAGGCCTTTACATATTTACAGTTATATTTTAGGGATATTCGAGGAATTAATCTTGAAATTTCTCTTATGTTTACAACATTTTTCTTTTGTGTAAAATAATAGAGTCACAGAAATTTTCAGAATTCAAAGGCAGGGTTATGTCACATAGCCATTAAGTTACAAGGTTGAGATTGATAATGATTATGACCTTGTAAGAGTTACCCTTATTGCATTTAGGTTTTCTACCTGGTAAAATGCAAGTGACTCTATGCTTTGTTTAATAAACTTCCATACACTGGAAAGTCATTTACTTATTCAGAATGATCATAAAAAATTATGCATATGTAAATATTATTTTTAGATACAGAAAAATACCAGAATATCTCATTATATGATAACACAAATATGAAAGTTGGAATCAGAATGGACTTGCTCACTTTATTTGTTTATAGGTGGCTTCTTACCATTTGGTCTTAGGGAATTCTTTATGCTCTATTTCATTGCATTTACTGTAATTTTGGACTATACATAGTCTGCTAGGTTTCCATTCAGGTTAATTTTTTGTTGTTAAAAACAATTTGTCACTAGTAACATTGATTCTTATCCATTAGTCAGCATCATATAGGTCCTTGGGGTCAAGGATGGACATGCAAAATAGTACACTATATTATGATTTAAACTTTTATAAGGATCTATAAGGTACTGAAATACATGACCAGTATATACGTATAGTCACCTAATGACATTTGGTCAATACCACCTATGACATTTGATCAATGAGGAACTGTATATACAATGGAGCGGAAAACTTCCTACCAGCTAGTGATGTTGCAGCTGTCAAAAACGTCATAGTGCAAGACGTTAGTCATATGTTTTTGGTGTTGGTAGTATAAACAAACCTACTGGGCTTCCAGTTGCATAAATACAGCACACTTAGTACTCAATAATAATAATAAACGACTATAACTAGTTTATGTATTTGCTATACTATATTGTTCATTGTTATTTTATAGCGTATTTCTTTTACTTATAAAACAACTAAAATGTCAACTGTGAAACAGCCTCAGCAGGTCCTTTGAGAGGTATTTCAGAAAGCATTGTTATCATAGGAGATGACAGCTCCATGAGTGTTGTTGCCTCCAAAGACCTTCTAGTGGGACAAAAGGTAGAGGTGGAAAATAGTGATGATGATGATCCTGACCCTGTGTGGGCCCAGGCTAATGTGTATGTTTATGTCTTTTTTTTAAAGTTTTTTTGTAAAAAATAAATACAAAAAAACTTAAAAATAGAATAATACTTGTAGAGTAAGATATAAATAAGGAAAATATTTTTATACAGCTATATAATGTGTTTGTGTTTAAGCTATGTTATTATAAGAGTCTAAAAGTTTTAAAAACATTTCTAGAGGAAAAATGTTACAGTATGTTAAGGTTAATTTATTATAAAAGAAAGAAAAATTTTAATATAAATTTAGTGTAGCCTGTATACAATGTGTGCACAGCAATGTGCACAGTAGTGTAGTGTCCCAAGTGTTCGTATTCACTTGCTTACTTGCTCAGAACAACTTCCAGTCCTGTGAGTTCCCTTTGTGGTAAGTGTCCTATATAGTTATAACATTTTTTTCATCTGTTATACTCTCAATTTACTGTACCTTTTCTGTGTTTAGGTAGATATATAATTACTATGTCACATTTGTGTATTCAGTTCAGTAACATGAGGTAAGAGTTGTAACTTAGGAGCAGTAGTCTATAATAGTGCTTCTCAATCTTCCTAATGCTGCAATATACTTTCATTGTTAAAAAGGGGTCGTGATCCACAAGTTGAGAACCACTGGTCTATACTATATAGCCTAGGTGTATATCAGACTATGCCATGTGGGTTTGCATAAGTACACTCTGTGATGTTCACACTGACAGAATTGCCTAACAATAACATATCTCTGTGATTAAGCAATGCATGATTTTGTGTGTGTGTGTGCATATATACTATACCTTCAATGGACTTAAAGAATTCTATGAATAATTATGTATTAGTTGTTGATGTCCCATCTGCCATTCAAAATGTAAATGACCCATGATAATAATTATGTTGTTAAACAGAAAGACATATGACTTGGAACAATCAACCTGCCCTATGTCCTGAAAATTGCACAATTGAAAATAGTTCTACATTTCTAATCACACATAATTATTGAAACTGAAAAATGTAGTAATTTACTGATTTAAATGCTTTACACACTTTCAGAGTTACTCATCCTCTGAAGTTCTCCTCTACCTCAATGTGTTACATTATGTTAGCTATTTCATATCACTTTCAAGCTGTTCTTGTTTCCATTTAATCAGAGATTTATAAAACTTTCTGAGATGAAAGAGACTTTAGATGTTAGCTTTTCCAACCTGATTATTTTTTATATAAGATAAAAGAGATTGCAGCAGATTTAATTTCCAAAATGACTGCATCATTAAAATTCTTCCATGGAGAGGTAAGTGGGGGCTATGTTCCCTCCACTTGAATCTTTGAGGTTCTGTGACTACGGTGTGCTATATCTACTCAAGGCGATGTCATAAAAAGTTATAGAGCTTCTTTTTTGGGGACATATGCTTTGGAAGCCTTAGACCAGTGGTTCTCAACCCATGGGTTGTGACCCCTTTATAGCAATGAAAATACATCCTGCATATCAGATATTTACCTTAGGATTCATAACAGTAGCAAAATTACAGTTATGAAGTAGCAATAATTTTATGGTTGGGGGTCATCACAACATGAGGAATGGTATTACAGGGTCACAGCATTAAGGAGGCCTTAGGAATGAGAACCACTGCCTTAAACTGACATGTAAAAAGTCCCACTATACTAAATCCACATCCTGGACAGTGTACAAGCAGACAACATAGCAACAAATTATCTAAGGAATCCTAACTGCTCAAGCCCTAACTGTTTGAGTTTCATTAGTTAGGTGAGTAAGTGAGCCTTCATATGCCTACTTTCCCAACTATTCTGACTCCAAGCAGAGCAGAAACCTCAGGGCAGGAAGAGCTATTCCTGCTGAGTACTGCCTATATTGCAGTTTTGAAAGCAATGCTGTTGCTTTCAACCACTAACTTTTGGAATGCTTTATTACACAACCATAAACATTGGCACAGGAACCCAGAGACTTGAAATGACTTGTCTAAAGATACACAGCTGTGAGGGACAGCGCTAGTGATAGATGATATTTGTTTTGATTCTGAGTTGATGTTTTTTCTACATTTTCTGTTTTTTTTTTTTAGTGCTCACTAGGGTGTGTTTTCAGGTTTTATTTAATATTTCATAAGGCTTTTTGAAAGAATATAGTAGGGGTTCAATTTTTTTTCCTTCTTGCTAACATGGAATCTTTATAGTTATTAATGAATATAGCTTTACCTTAAAAGTAATGGCCAAAATACTTACCTTTTATATTATTGCATAAAATGACTTCAATTTGCCTGCTGCTGGCAAATATCTAAAAGGTTTAACAAATAATCAAGAATGCACAACCCCCTCATATGCACGTGGTGAGAAATTAAGCGCTCAAATTCAGAAAAAAACATGGCTCTCCTGTGTGCATTTGTGAATTTAAAGTAATCACAATAAAATTCAGAATTAATCACAAGTTAACCTTGTGAAGCATAACTTGCATTATTTTCAGGTTATTATCAGCGCTCCAGGCATTGAAATTTTCCAACTATGATTCAAGCTAAATTGGTTTTAATGATTTTAGTTAGGTGACTAGCAAAATAATTAGGGAGAAAAATCCTACATATATAAGCAGCTTAGCAAAACTACAACTTGATTCAATATTAGATAAAGGGAATAAGAAAGTTATTTGTATTTACTAAATTTCTAACAGATTTTATTTATTTCTTATTTTAGTTTTTCTTTTTATAGAAAAGTCAGTAATTTTAATTTATTGCTTTTTTGCCAACTATATAAATAGGAAAGAAAAAGGAAGCTTGTATGTGGTGTATTGGAAAAGTGCTGGAGAGTCTGTCCTAGTCCCACATTTCTTTCATATTTGGAACAGAAGAAAACACCATTATTTTCAGAAGGCCCCTTTGGCTGTTATCAGACTTATCCTAAGTCATATGTTAAGCACAAAACTACACTGCTTCCCAATACAACAGCCCATGTGATAGACTTATCTTCATTTTAACTATTTATAACCTCAGGCTCAGAGAGGTACTTGTTCAGTCACCTACCTGATAGGTTTTAGTGTCAGAACACATACCAAGTGACAGAATCACCTCTCTTAAATTTAGTGTTGTTTTCAACTTACCATATTGTCTCTGCTAAATAGATTAGTTTATTGAATGACTTCATCTTTGGGCCTGATGAGACAAACTAAATACAGTAATACATATACTAATGCAAGTAATCAGCTAAATATATAGTCATTGTTAAGAATATGGGTCAGGGACAGATTTTTTTTCTACCAAGGAGAGCAAAGTGACTCTTGAGTTGGGTGGGAGGTGAAGAAAAATAGGATAGTGGAGCCTTTGGGTTTTAGAAGAAAACATTTCATAAAAGGGAGCAAATTTGATGTAAGACAAAAATGGGAAGGAAATGAAGAGAGAGTGAACCTACAAAATGAGATATCTTGAAACAAGCATATATACACACATAAAATCCAGAACATCTTGCAAATTGTTTTGGGTATAGTCATAATTTTAAGGAAATAAATGAGCGTTCATTATTAATTTAACAAATAAACCTACTTTATACTGGTTTCTTTAAAAAATGCTGATCAGACCACATTGATTTTTTTTCATGCTGTAAAACAATATAAATTAAAAATTTTGCTTTATTTCAAGAAATATGAGTAATAGAAATTGACCAGTTAGTCTTTAAATTCTGTATGGCTGATTACCTTAAAAAGGTTTGTCCTCAATTAATTAAAATAATTCTACATTTTCTTCTATTTCAGCCTTCTTTTAATATGGTATTTTGGAAAGAATACCTTGGAATAAATCTGAAATTTCTCAAGGCTATAAACTTTTATATACATTTTAGCTTCTGAGATTTTTCTCAGTAAAAGTGGGCAATGTATCACTGGTCTCGTTACTTTCTTCTATTACTAGGCTAATTTCCTTTTCAGTTTTTAAATAATAGTATATTGGACTTTATTTTTTGAAACTGTAAGTTGATAGAAATCCAGTGGTATTACTGTGTTGTTCTGTTATCCAGTAGCCAATTTCATTGGTTCAGCAATATTGAACACTTGTGTGCCAACTTCTGTATCCACAACTTACTCATCTTACAACTGAAAGTCTTTACTCTTTGACTAACATCTCCTCATTTCCCTAAAGCCCCCAGCCTCTGCTAACCACTGTTTTACTCTCTGCTTCTATGAACTTTACTTTTTAGTAGAATAATAACACTTCACACTTAATATATGTATATGTTCTATCTGCCACTGTATTAAATGCTTTAAGTGTATTAATTTATTTAATCTTCATCAAAACCTTTTGAGGAGGTGTTATTATTATTCCTGTTTTACAGATGGGGAAACTGAGACACAAGAAAGATTTAGAAATTTACTTGAAGTGATGTTGCTACTAAAGGACAGGTTTGAATTTGATTTGGATTTTGAATGCATGCAATCTGGACTTAGTGTATATGCTCCCAATCTCTGAACCTTTTCTCCAGGTTAAACATTAAAACAAGGCCTGAAAAAGGTAGAGATAACAGTCCATAGTTTATATAAATACTTCAGGAACCTTAATGTGTTCAATATAGAATATATTATTTATACCTTCTGTTCATATATTGAAAATTGTTCACTTTAATTTGTACTATAAAAGTAGTTCTTAATAGAAAAATTAATTTCAAAGACTAAAATGAGAACTCCTTTTGTTTTTTGTTTACCTTAGCACATTAGATGAATTACAAAGTTTGTTTTCTGTGTTATAAAAATATATTCAGAATAGTAGCATGATCTGCATTATAGGAGACCAAGAAAAAAATTTTTTTTGTTGTGCCAGTTTTCTTCCTGAAAGTAAAATATGGAGACTCACCAAGTTATTCTAAAAAGTAAATAACCATTCAGCATTGGGAGGAAAGGCAAAATTTATTTATTTTAGAGCAGTGTTTCTCAAAATATGGTCTTAGGACCACCTTAAGCAAAATTAATTTGAATGCTTATTAAGAATAGTTCCCCAAGTCACTTTTGATCTACAGTAGAAAATTAGGGAGGTAAAATATATGGATCTACATTTCTTTTTACACTATGTAGTTTTTCTTGAAGAACCACAGCAAAGATGAGTCATCTATTCTGGTCACCTTTGAAAGTAGTTTAGAAGCTGCAAATGATATTTAATGCAATGAAAAATTTTATTCATGAAATTCCAGTTCAATCCAAAGTTAAATATGAGGTATTTGTAATTTATTTAAAAGTGTCAAGTACATATGCAAACACAGAAATATTTGGGAAATGCTGTTTATGTTTTAGAATTTATTTATATCATGTAATCTAAATTAATTGTATAAATGTTCACTTATAATAAAAATGTAAAAAAAATGATATCTGGCTCATTATGAATTGTGTTCTGTTGTCCAAATTTTCCCATTCAATAATGCTGAAGACATATATTTTTTCTTTAAAATAGAATTAGGAGTCGTGATGCAAATTTTCTTACCAATTGTTTTGTACCATGTTATATTGTTAGTAGATAGCTAGATATCTTACTATATAATTTTGAAATATTAAGTGACCTTATAGTATAAAGTTAGTTCATACTTAATGCCATAAATGTTAAGAAAATTATTATAATAGTATTACTCTAATGATTTGGTGGCAAATTATTCATAACTGATATAAAATATACAGAATTCTATCCTATGGCACTATGTAAAATGTTTCTTGGATTGTACCATAATTAAAATAATATAGCAGTAATGATTTTTCCTTGCTATCTATTTTATTGAATATCTAGCTTTGGGTTATTATCTTAACATATATTTTAATTATAACTATTTGTTATGCAGTGCTTGAACTATTTAGAATAGTATTAATAATGATAGATCCTTAAAATTAGAAAATTATTCATTATAATGAACTAAAAATGAAAGCGCTATTTGAAGAAGTACCGTATGGTTCTTAGAACATATAAGCCACTCACTATTTTTCCTTAACTTCCAACCATCCCTACCAACAGTTAATGTTTAATGTTTTCATCTATTCTGTGCCTGGTCTTAGTCAATTACATTTGTCCTGTGACAAATACTAGAAGACCTTTCTTCATTTGTTGGACGAAATTTACTAATGACTTAGGTTTCTTTGTGAATTCAAATGTTTCATAGTTAATTTCATATGAATTTCTAAACTTTATTTAGAGTTGTTTATCAAATTTACATATGGAAAATATCTTGAAAAGCTAAAAGTCATGCATAGATTAATACTAAGATAGTTGGTTATTTCCTGTGTTAATGCTGAATTCTACAATGTAAAGACTGGCAATTTGGCTCAGCGCCTGTGGCTCAATCGGCTAAGGCGCCAGCCACATACACCTAAGGTGGCAGGTTCTAATCCCCAGCCCGGGCCTGCCAAACAACAATGATGGCTGCAACCAAAAAATGGCCGGGCGTTGTGGCAGGTGCCTGTGGTCCCAGCTACCTGGGAGGTGGAGGCAGGAGACTCGCTTGAGCCCAGGAGTTGGAGGTTGCTATGAGCTGTGATGCCATGGCACTCTACCCAGGGGGATAGTTTGAGGCTCTGTCTCAAAAAAAAAAAAAGACTGGCAATTCTTATTTTCCTGTCATCTTTAGAGTTGTGAGCAATTTAATCATAATTAATCTCTTCTAATTGTTTCTGTTCAATTGTTGTATATAGTTAGTATATACCAGGCATCCTTAAACTTAGGCCTGTGGGCAATATGCGGCCCACCTATGACATTTATCCGGCCCACCGGGTGTTTTTGCCACCACTGCCTGTCCTACTTACCAGCCGACTCCTCTTGAGGCCTGCAGTCTGGCCCTCCAATGGTCTGAGGGACAGTGAACTGGCCCCCTGTTGAAAAAGTTTGAGGACCCCTGGATATATGATATACTAATCCATCAAGTATTTTCCATTGCCTGGAATGGCTTCATTTGGTCAGATATTTTATCCTTGGGAAAAGTTGGAACAGAGTATGCAGATAATTTTTCACATGTCAGCATGACCTGGATGTGAAGCAGGTAGAAGATTTTTCTTGTAGACATGATATCAAGGTAACCTTTCTTATATCTGATAGGTGGTAGTCATTGAACATAATGCTAATTGCTAGTACATATACAGTTTCTTGCTTCTGCTTAGACACCATCTTTATAAAGTTATTTCCAACATCATTTATTGATATTTGAATTAAAAATTCTCTGAGATGCATGTTTAGGGGCTAAATTGTGTCCTCCAATATTTATTTGTCAAAGTCTTAAGTCCTAGTACCTCAGAATGTGACCATATTTGGAAATAGGACCTTTAAGAGGTGATTAAAATAAAATGAGGTTATATGGGTAAGTTTTAATATACTGTAACTGGCATCCTTAGAAGTAGAGGAGGTTAAGACAGGAATAGCACACACACAGAAAAGACCATATGAACACAGAGGGAGAAGATGGCCATTTACAAGCCAAGGAAGGAAACCTTAGGTTGAAATTAGCCCTGCCAATACATTGATTTCAAACTTCAAGCCTCAAAACTATGAGAATAAATTTCTGTTATTTGAGCTATCCAGTCTTTGGTGATATTTTTATGGCAATTCTAGAAAACTAATAGAATACCAAATATATTATCTAACAAATATTTACCATTAGTCATTTAAGATATATGTTCTGTTGGATAAAAAATTTAATGAACATTACAGATAATTCAGTATCTCATATTGATCATTTGTTTAAGCTGAAATGTGCTCAGTGTTCCATGTACTTTTCTCCAGAGAGGTCTCCAGGGAGATAGATAGAAATGGAAATTCCTTTTTCTACTTATAACCTCTGAATTTCTTGCCCCACAGAAACTATTTTTTTTGTCTTTATTTCAATTTTGGGGGATCTGATATCATCTACTTCTGTTTCATTGCAACTATTCTGGCATTTTTCTATCTTTTCTCTCTTTTTGCAGAGTCTATATTCTTCAGCTGGTTATTTCAGTAGTGAACTCTAAATCTTTGTATTATTTGCTCTCCTGACATTTCTGCTTTGCAAATCCCCAGTCCCTATAAAACCAACATTTTTCTTTTTCTGTCCCCACCCATAGGGTAGCCACATTTTATGTCACTTTAAATCCTGGAAACCTATCTTAAAAAATAATTTTGAACCTTAGTTCATTGAGATTAGTTGGCCAGTGTCACAAACTCAAATAAATACAGATACTAGGGAAGTTTCATGTGTGAATGAAGTAGCTACTGAAGGCGGGAAGCCCAGCGAGGAATGTGGCAGATCGTGCTGCTGATGACCTGGTGGCAGATGCTGTTTAATGATACAACATTGTCATGATGCAATATTGGTGTCTTGCATCATTGCCAGTTCTTCTATTTTATTTTATTTATTCAAGAGGAGCAAGTACCACTATAGATGATGATTTGTAGGCCATACAAACCACATATATTTTGTGACCATTTTGAACTCTTTGATATAGGCCATTAGGCATGGGACTTCTATACATGTCATCATATTTCTGAATATTCATATGTTAGAAATGGCATGAAGTTGATTGGGCAAAATGTTTGTGAGTGAATGTGGGGAGGGAGACAGATGGGGTTAGAGGATCTTTTGGAATGTGATACAAGGCTGACTCCTGTGGAGGAGAAAGGGAAAGGAAGTCTTAGAGAACAGGGAAATTCTAAGACATTTTGGCAATACTGATAAGTTCTGAGCCAAAGTTGCCTTTCACAAGAGTTCTACATTTCTCAGAAATGAATCTGCCTCAGTATTTGTACCATGTGCATTCTTTAATTAGGAATAGTGTGTGAGGTAAGGCCATGGTGTAAATAATACTGTGGATCCAGTTAATTATTCCCTCTGTTAGTCAGAGATTTGAGAAGCATGTGTCCTTGGCTGTCATAGTCTATCTCATGTGCTACACAAGTTTGTGAAACAGCTCCTCCATAGTTCTTGCAGGCCTCTTTTCCTATAGTGATGCTTAGAAAAGGGAGGTTAGTGGGACTAACACCCTTTTAGTGGTTTGTAGTTTAACTACAAACCTTATAGCTGCAGTTGATCACAGATTACAACAGATGCAAGGACAATTATATGTTCCAGTATGGGACTCCTCTTTTCACCTGTCAATCTCCAGACATGAGAAGTCCAAAGAGGCTTGGCAGCAGCTTTAGCTTGTAGTTCAAAGGGACACTTGCTGTGACTCTTTGGCAAAAGAAAGCATACCTAACTCCCTTTAATATTAGGAGCTCCAAGTTTACTAAGCCAAAGGTACAGGAAAGGGAAGCAAAAAAATCTTCAGTGCATCATTGAGAGAGAGAGAAAGTGAGGCCTCTGCTGTTTTTATCTTTGCTTTGGAAACAGTGGGTTCATCAGATCAGTGGTTGCATACCATGTACCTGAGGCCTTATTAATTTGCTCTAGCATCATACCTCATCTGCCATAGTAGCTGCAACTGTAGCTATTACTTGATTAAGCCTCTGGTAGTCTATAATCATTTTCTAGGATCTGTCCAGTTTTTTTCAGGAGCTAGATTAGCAAATTAAACAGGATGTAATATGGACCATTACCCATGCAGTCTGTCTTTAATGGTAGCACTAATCTCTGTCCACTCCCATCCTCCTTGAGATGTCTTATTAGTTTTTACTGTCTTGACTATCCAGGTTAAATAGTGGTGGTGGGGAGGGATTGTGAGCAGGGTAGTTTCAATGATGCTCCTTTGGCCTTTCCACTATACTAGTTTTTTTATTCCAGAGGCAACAAACCAATGCTAGGTTTGCCCAAATGCCAGGTATATCAATTTAAATTATATATAGTGGAGCTAAGAAAATGAATGATAAGTGTGTCTGTGGACCCAGTGGGCCCACAAAGAACCAGAATTTAACCAGGATTTTATTAATTACCCAGATTTTGTAAATCCCCCTCTTCAACAGGTGTCCATGATGATACTTTAAGTCTTGGAGCATCACTATTAACTCAGACATTGTGTCCAGTAAACCTCCAGTTGTCTGATCATTTCCTTTCTTCACTGTGGAGTTATTCAAGTAAATGGTCAACAGTTGATTGGGAATGACCTGGAGAATCATGAAAATTATATAATTACCAAAGTGTTACAGGATCTTTCTCCTTAGAGCCTTGGTTACTTCTTCAGTCAGTGGTTTCTGGATCTGAAAATTGGTTCAGGTCTGAGGTCTGTGTAGGGGATCATGACTCTTCATTGGGGTACCATCCTGTGGCTTCTGCTTCTCCATTTTGTGATTTTGGGAGGCATTGCAGATGGTAAGTGTCCCCTCTGTTGGGTGCCAGTCTATTTTTGGCCTACAGTGCACGATGCTCTATGTACCAGATCCATGATTCCTGCAGGTCAAGCCTCTAGGGTTGATCCTTTAACTAAACTAGTCAAGGTATTAAAGACCTTTTTGGCTCCTGGCAGTTAAGCACAATAATCTGGACTTTCTTAATTCAAGGAGTGAGAGGTATTGAGGCATCAAAACTATGAATATGACAGAGTCCAGGTTTGTGACTGCCTCTCTTGCTGTCATACTTTACCTGCTGAGCAGAGTTACCACTGAACTTATTAGTGATGCTGGTTTTACTGTCACCACTATATCAACAGCCTTGGGGAATGGAGTATGCCTCCCATGGGACACAATGCTTTGTTGGACTTTCTTTTTCTGCATTTCTACTTCCTTCCCACTTCATTATTCCATTTCCTACCATCTAAAGGGAAGATCATGTGTTTTTACATGAAGAGAGGCATGGTTTCTCTATGTCTGGGAGAGGCACCTAGCAGCAGCATCGCCCCACATGCTGAGGTCCTTGTTAGAGTTTTAACTTCCAAATACCAAGTTTGATCCCTCAAGTAAAAGAAACCTTGTTGAACCAGTCTTGCATTCTAGTCTCCCTGATTAAGCACCCTGGAATCAAATTGTAGGAGTATTCCCCTAGTTCCTGCTGGTCATGCAGTTATTTCTTCCAGATCCTGTGATATTTAATATCTTCCCTCCCTGTAAGACCCAGTAATTCTTCAGCTGGGTTATACCAGATGAATCCATAGTTATCAGCCAAGCAGCCAGGATGGGTGGTGTGTGCAACTCCTGAGGGGAAACGTGTTGCCTTGCAGATGAGGTATTTCTGCAGTATCTTTTAGCACGAGGGAAGCACTAGCCTTTTCTATGGAGTTCAAGCAGGTGTTTCAGAAGCAATGCCCTCTCTCTCTCTCTCTCTTTTTTTTTTTTTTTTTGGTAAGACTGAAACAAAGTGTATCGAGGAAGAGAGAGATACAGGTTTTGAGAGTAAGAGGCAAGATAGAGGCTTACAGAGGAAGATAAGTTCACAAACGGGCCTCGATTGTTTTGACATGGAAAATGCTGCCAGTATCCTTCTGAACATCCATCCAGACATCCCATCTTTCAGATTCCTAGGTCTTTCCAACCATGTCTCTGATTATAACACAGCATACTTGCATTCTGAACATTTAAACATCTCTGGTTCCCTGGACCTTCTCTTTACTGCTCAGTTCTACTTTTCCACTGCAGGAGTTAAGGGTCTTTTTGCAGTCTACCAAATCTAGCTCTCATTTTGCTTTTAACTGATTGTTAACAAATGCCAGTTGTTATTATCAGGATATAGGTCTGTGGAGTGTCATTACAACATAGCAGCAAGCATTCGAGTCTTCAGTCTTTGTGGGCATTGTTTCCTCTATATTTTTCAAACATATGAATCATTGTACTTGCAAGGATGTTCCCCCTTCAACAAGAAGATTTTCCACGTCACTTCTTCTGAAATCTTTAGCCATTGCCTGTCATGTGCCTGTGCATTGTCCCACATGCCACTCGGGACTGTATCCGCTTTGTTTCTTGTTGAGTGGTAAGGAAGCCAAACATAGAATCCGATTTTGCCATTGATTTCTCAGATCACTCTTGCCAACACTTATGCTAGTTTAGTCCCTCCAGAAGCAGAATCAAGACAGAATTAGTTATGCAAAAATTTTACTGAGGAAAATACCTAGGAGATAAAATGGATAAAATTATCAAACTGTAATGCAGATTCCACTTATATGAAAGATTGAGGGAAGAAAAATAGGTTCAGTAGGAAAAATCTTAGGCGGGGTTGCAACTTTCAAGAAAATTTCTGCAAAATTGATGGAGAGAAAGAAAGAAGTCACTTGTTAAGCTAAATCTGCCTGTCACAGGAACTCTAGATGTTGTAGGATTTGCCTTATATTAGTACCTTTTCTCCACACTTGTTTGCTGGCAGTGGCCTTGTCATAAATGTAGTGATAGATTCAGAGCACAGAAGCTGGGACCATCTGGCAATTATGTACTCTAAAATCAGATATCTTGGAGCAGCAGTTTTCAACCTGTGGGTTGCAACCCCTTTTTAACAGTGAAAATATACTGCGGCATTAGGAAGTTTGAGAACCACTGTCTTAGAGGCTTATATTCAGTACTAGGGGTTTCCTGAAGCATTGTACATTTACTGCTAAAATCAGGAGAGTCCTGGCCAAACTGGTATGGTTGCTCATCGTACCTGTAACATTATCACAGTCATCAGCATCACCATCAAATGAAATCCTAAATTTGTAGCCCTAAAAGCTACTAATAAACTAGATATTTTATGTAAATTATCTTCCAAACCTGCTTTCTTACTCTTCTCTACCATTCTCCATGCTTCAATGAATGGCATGTTTTCTTGTGCCACATTCTCAGAGTTTCCTTCAAGTCTAGTCTCCCAAATGAATGTAAGTTTTCTCTTTTCTCAATTCTTATTACATTTCCTGCATTTGGGGTACTTTCTAACTTATAGTTATTTATTCGCATTTCTTTATTATCTTTTTGAAGTTCATTTTTCTAGAGAGCAGGATACAAATTTGCTTTTTATTCTTTTTTTTTTTTTAGACGGAGCCTCAAGGTATTCCCCTGGGTAGAGTGCCATGGCATCACAGCTCATAGCAACCTCCAACTCCTGGGCTCAAGCGAGTCTTCTGCCTCCGCCTCCCAAGTAGCTGGGACCACAGGCGCCCGCCACAACGCCTGGTCATTTTTTGGTTGCAGCCATCATTGTTGTTTGGCGGGCC
>CAUYQV010076547.1:0-12971 GCA_963574575.1 Galagoides demidoff
TTTTTTTTTTTTTGGAGACAGAGCCTCAAGCTATCCCCCTGGGTAGAGTGCCATGGCATCACAGCTCATAGCAACCTCCAACTCCTGGGCTCAAGTGAGTCTCCTGTCTCAGCCTCCCAAGTAGCTGGGACTATAGGCGCCCACCACAACGCCCGGCCATTTTTTTGTTGCAGCCATCATTGTTGTTTGGCAGGCCCGGGCTGGGGTATCGAACCCATCACCTTAGGTGTATGTGGCTGGCGCCTTAGCCGCTTGAGCCACAGGCACCGAGCCAAGTCTGTGCATTCTTAACCATTCTTCTGAAGAACCACCTAGAGAATTCGTTCACTTATACTACAATTCTAAGCATTAAATCTTACCACTCATTTGCTGCTGTATAATTCCTACCACCTTCCTTAGGTTCCCAAGAGCTAATAACTTAATGTCTAAATGTTTCACAAAGGCTTAGTTTTTCCCCATCCAGAAAAGTGTGGGTGGTTTTGATTACTGCCTTTGCTCTGTTTGCTAGTCCTTAATACTGATATGATGCATGTACTCATCATCTGCAGAAATGAAGCTCCAATCTTATAAGTCCTGGTTCTCTTAAGCAGGATAAAGGTTAAGAAAAAGCTTTAACCAAAGGAGAAGCTGACAATGATTATAGAAGCCTGAGAAATTGATGTATTAGCATTCAGTGGCTAAGATCCTACCTAACCAAATCTACCCCCTTTAAAATAGAGATAATAGTGTCAGCCTGATTGGTAAAGCTATTCCTAGAATATTGAAGCAAAAGGTCCAAATCCACTCGCTAAACTCATAGCTTTTATTTTTTTTTTAACCAGTTCCCCTGGTAAAAAAAAAATTCTACATTTATGCTTTGATCTTGTATACAGACATAAAAACTGAAACAAAAGTTTGTGAGTCAACATCTGTTCCAACTGTCAACTGTGAGTCAACATTTGTTCCAACTATAAGCAGTACCAAGGGGGTTTCCTAACTCTAGCCTGTTTCATTTTTGTAGTTTTTGGCTGGTGCTGGGTTTGAACCCGCCAATATACTCCAGTATATGGGGGCCGGCGCCCTACTCTTTGAGCCACAGGTGCCACCCTTCTATTTCATTTTTGAAATGTTGGTATGACTTAGTAAATGATTTTAACTATCTACTAATGGATTGCAGCTTACAATCTGAACAATCATGCCCTAGAAAATGACCTCTCTGCAGCTATCCAGTCAGGTCAAGCAAACGACTCCAGAGGCAAAGGCCAACTTTCCCATCCCACTGAGTCACTGATTGCACAGATCATCCACTGTTTCCAAGTGCCATTGTTAAAAAATCATTCTGGCACTCATTAAAATGGTAGGGAAGACTTCATTCAGGACTATTGCAGTAGGGACAGGGCAATAGGGGAGAGAGGTTGGGCTCAACTCCAAGTACAGCAAAGGCAGCTGGCACCAAGGAGCAGGGTGGAGATGATCGGGTGAAAAGTTGCCAAGAGAACACATCTAGGGTAGGGGATTCTTTCTGTTGGCCTTACAGGATTCTTGCTAAAGGCCAGCAAAGGGCATGTACATCAGAAGTGGGGGGTGAGGAACTTGATCAGGTATCCTGGGCAGGGTGATTCTTGCTGAGACAGGACAATGCAGGCCTGGCAATGACAGAGGCCAAAGTTGAAGTCTAGTGGACGAGAGGCCTCAGAGGAGTCTGACTAAAGCTGGGTCAGGGAACGTGCCTTTGCCACCAGCTGTGGTCAACAGAAAGATGGAGGTGACTTTGTTATTACTGATGGAGGAAAAACTCTCAGAGCAGAACCTGACTCATGGCAGAGGCTCCAGGAAAATCTTTTGGATGAAAGAGTAGAAGTGTTCCAAACAGCACTGCTTGGGCTGTCTTTTCTGCCTTGCTCCTCAGTGTGATGTAATTGGCCAGATCCAAGGGGCTTCGGATCTGCTTCTCAGGGTTTCACCTTGAACCTGCCCTTGCAGTCAGTTTCACTCCCCTGATGGCCCCAGCCCACCACTGTACAGCTAGGCTCCCTTACCATCATAGTCCCATTTCTCATGCTGGGCTTCTCAGAACTACACCCCATCCATGGAGCTCCACCCCACCTTGTGTACAAGTTCCCTCCACTTGGTGGGACTTGACCTTGAGCACAGGAAAGTACATTAGAAAGGTTGTTGATTCTCTGCCAACAGCTTGAAAGCAGGAAACTGAGGCTCGAGGATGCTTTCCCAGCACCAGGATGGCAGCACTGAAGAACCACAGTGACACAGAAGGTGCCCCTGTGGCTCAGTCATAGAATCAGGTCGTTTCAACTGCCTGCCTGCTCATGCTTCCAAAAGGGCTCCAAGGACCCGTTTGTGCTGCCCTCTGGCCATTCTTGTTCTCTCCTGGGAGCAACACTCTGGTTCTAAGAAACAAAATCCTTTGAAATCTTGGGATCTTCTGTTGCTTGCAGCCAAAACAGCCATTAATGATGCTATGTGTACACCACCAGTAGGAATATCTGATTCACTTTTGCTGCTCCTATGTTGTCTAAAAGGCATGGGTGCCTTTTTGTTCAAAACCCAACTGTACACTGGTACTCATGACATTCTTGCAATGACAACCGTGAGGTCTGTGGGTAGAACAGACCCCAAAGAAAGAGGAATGTACGTCCTCAGCTTAGAGACCACACATGGGGATATCCCACAGGGGCAGGGTAGCTACCTTCCTCCCCGGCTCACGGATTTGAAGCCACAAAATGAGTTCTGCATACAGAAGTTGCCTTGCTGTTATGATGTCGAAAGAGGATGTGTACACGGTTTTGCTCAACTGGGTGGAAAGAGAGGGGCAATGCCAGCAAACCCTGTATACATGAGATCCACCAGTGAGTCTTCTTGCAGGGAAATAGAAACTTTCCTAGGTGTTATCTTTGTCCTGGTTATATAGAAAGGACATACACCATCTGCATTCCATCCTCTGTTAAGATATTACCAGCGTGGCCCATGGAGACTCTAGAAGATTTGTAGTCTGGCTTTGGAGTTGTTGATTTTCTTTGTATTAGATGGGTACAAGAACCCCTCTTTAGTGCTTTACAGAAGGGATCACATGAAATAATACAGACAACTCTCTGAGACTAATGGAGACAAGTTCTGAAATGTTGGTGGGCATAAGGATTACCTAGAGAGCTTGTTTAAAATGCAGGTTTTGGGACTTGGAACCGATGCTTTAACTCCAGAAGTCTGGGCCAGGATACAAGACCCTCCTTTTGAAATAAACCCTGCATGTCATTTGACACAAGGCCGTGAGACCATCTGAAAAAGAAAATAGAAATAATTGAAAACTATTAATGATCCAAAAAGTTTTATTTTGGGCAGTGATCATACCCTCATTCCCTTTCTTCCTTCTTTGTATTCTGATTATACCCATCACCTCTCTCCTCTCTGCCCTCCCACCGACGCCTATACCTCTTCCATCTGCAAATCCCACACCAGAATTACCAAACTGTAGTGGCGACCCTAGTTATGAGAACTGCTCCAGCATACCACAATTTGCACTGCCCAAACTGTCTGTGCAGTACACATACTCTTCCTCAGATGCACTCAGTGGGTCTACTGAGCAGGGGCCAGGGGCTATGAAACCAGTGTGGCCTCTATCCTTTCTGGTTTCTCCAGCCTCCAGGCACCCTTACCGTCTCCATGGTATCCAGGGATGTTCCCTGGAGGCATCCAGATCCTGCACCCTCCCAAGTCTGCCATCCAGGCCCACCCCCTGGGCCTGCTCTTCTGCATTCCTGCTCCCTTCTCCACCTACATGCTTCCCGTCTGTGATCAGTTTCACCTGAGGTTCAGGTAGCTCCCCCTCCATGACCGTCTGCTCCACTGGCACCACAAACTCCACAGGCTACCCCTTCCCCAGCTCCTCCTCCTGGGTTTCCTGTTTCCTGGTTCTACCTCTCCCTGGATCAACACCTCAGAGTAACTTTTGACACTCTTCTTTTTCCCATATTTAATCCCCTACTGATTTTACCTGTTTCTCTCCCATCTGCTCCTTTCCTTTATATCATGATCTTTATTTTTGTCTTGACCTCAGTCCCAATCAAGGCTCTTTGGTTGCAAGAATAACACTCAACCTAAAGGGTTTATAAAAAGACACAGGGGCAGCTCACGGACGCAAAAATGGAAGTGCCAGAGGCCCCATGGGAAATGAGATTAGAGTCAGGAAGGTGTCAGGGAGAAGGTCACAAGTGCTTCCAGCTCTTCTTTTCCCCTCTGAAGTCATGTGGCTTCTTGCCAGGACTTCTGTCTGCAGATTTCCCCTATGCCCCTGCTCTTACCTATTTTATGTCCCCAAATGATTATTCTATCCCTTTATGACCTTTCAGTGCAAGTATTGTCTAGTCTAAATATGGCCTCTGCCACTCGGCTCAAATTCTGGAGAGAGGGGTTTGAAGGACCACTGGCCAGAAGATAGATTGGACCCACCTTGCCAGGAGCCAGGCTTTAGTGCCAGCACCTGGATGAGCCCAGCTAGAAGTGTGGGTACAACACGGATCCCTAGGTATCCTCCCCCAGCAGCACCTCTGGCTGAGGGCCATTCCCAGCTGGGGCATTTGGGAGGCATTCCCCCTTACCTCAGCGGTTCCTACAAGCTGGGCTGAAGACCAGTACATGTCCAGGACAGAGGTTTTGCTCTTCTGTTTTGAAATGAGCAACAAAGGTGTACGTGTACATGGGCTTCTATGTTGAGAGGAGAGGCCTATGTGATAGAAGGTTCTGGATATCCTTTTGAGGAAAGACTGTCTTTACAGTCTTTACAGAAAGCAACTTCTTTCCTGTTTATGAGGAATAACGTGTCTTTTCATTTTTGAAATGAGTGTGACTAGGTGGTTGTTTTTGTTGTTATTGTTATGCCTTTATTCAAGCAAAATAAAATATTGCGATACCTATGTTAGTCTCTTTAAGTTTGAGGATAAACTTGGCCTGTTCATGAAATCCAAATGTCATAGAAACACTATGCTACATCTTGGCTGTCTTAATAGCTATCTACCTGGTCTCTTTCCCACCACATCACTGTCAAATTAATTCCTTTAAAATGTCATTGAACAAAGTTCAAATCTTCCAGGGCTTTGCCATGATTATGAAATAAAATAGAAGTCCTCAGCTTCCACAAAGCAGCGCCAACCTACATTCCCACACCCACCCCAGCTGTCACATACTCCAGACAAGCTCCTCCTTGCCCTTCAGACCCCCCCACCTACCACTGTCAGGTCCCCGTTCCAGCCTACCTAGGCCCAGTGGTGACCCCTCCATTAAGTCCTCCACTCCTCTCAGCTGAAACGGAGTGTTTGTGCATTCTTAGGACACTTGTTACATTCTGTGACATCTTATTGTCTTGGGCATTTCCCATCTACCGCACATCTACCGCAGTAACTGCAAACCCTTGAGGGAAACCACCATGCCTGTGGAGGCAGCACAATAAAGGGAATCACAGACTATAGGCCCTAAGGCGTGGCTCCACTCCACTCTGCTATGAGGTCAGGGATGCCACTTGGCTGGCACCATCCTCCATTTGTTCACCTGTAAACTGGGATGATAATACCACCTGCTTAGAGTCACTGTGGGGTATTTCAGATAACCCATGCAGAGTCCCTGGAGTATAGTTCTTTGTTAATAAATGGAGGTTTCTTTTCTTGCTTGTGTGCAATGGACACACAAAATATTTAACATTCATGTTTGCCTCTGGAGAAAATTCCAGTAAAATAATTCAGAATAATCTGTGCACCACAATGCTTTGGAAGAAGCGCCCTGCTTCCAAGGTGATCACCTCTGAATACCACACCCATTGGAAACATGAGCCCTGATGTCCTGACATGAGATTTTGGGGTGTTTATTTATTTATTTATTTTTTTTTTTGGAAATGTCATCTCTCTTTTGTGGTCAAACCTCATAAATGGGCCAGTTCAGCTTTGACCATTTCTCCATCCTCTGCTCAACCTTGGTAGACTAGCTAATGTCCACCAAAGTGATCAAAATCAGGCAAAAAGATTGGGAGACACAGAGACGTCTGGACAGACCATCTCCATCTGAGCTTCCTGCAAAGTAAACATAAACATCCATATGGAAGAAACCACTCGGGATCGATTGGTGCTTCAAACATTCTAAGGGATGTAAACATGAGATGCAGTCGGACCCAGTGCTCTTGGAACCAGAAATCAGGCCACAGAATGTGTTTCGGGATGTCTGAGGGGAAATGGGCTTGGGGGGTAACAGAAAGGGCTTCAGTGGCCGGTCACAGAGAGCTTGCCAGGCCTCAGGCACTCTTCTAACCCTCCACGTGCCTGGTCTCTTGCAGCCTTCACAGCATCTCATGGGCCAGGTGTTCCTACTGATCCTGCTGCAGGTGAGGACACTAAAGCACAGAAAAGCTGAGTAACTATCCAAGGTCATACAGTAAGTGGGTGGGACGGCAGGATTGGCACCCAGACAGGTGATTCCTGGGGATCCCACTGGGCCCCTAGAAACAGAAAGTTCCCCTAAATGCCATCATTTAGGGGCCAATCTGGCCTGGAGGTGTCCAAAGTCTTCACTTTGGGTGTCATTTCTAGAAAAGGAAAAAAATGAAAACTGAGTCTGAAAAGCAAAGGATGCTGTCCCCTACCTCCTCTGGATGCCTCCCCCACAGCTCCTCCATGCCTCCACCATGCCTCCTCCACCCCCCTCCATGTGTCCTCCACACCGCCTCCCTGTCTCTGGCCCATGTTTCCCCCCAGTGGTTCCACCCCTTTCTCCCAGTCTCTAGGCTGCTCCCTCTGTCCACCCCTCACTGCCTCCTTACTCACACCCCAGCCCTGCCAGCCTCCCTGTTCCCTGTGCCTGCACTCTGGTCCCCCGGCCTTCCTGATGGCCTTCTCAGTGCCCAGTCAGCAGCTCTCCCTTCTACTGCAGCCAAGCCCACACTGTGGGCACTGATGCTTGCTTCGAGTCAGTCTTCTTTTTGGAAATGTATTTGGCCACCATTTATCCTAGCGATGAGAAGAAAAATCAAAGTAACTGAAAATGGAAAGAAATCCATACAGTGCAAAGCCCTTTATCTCTACTCAATAAACAGCTGCTAAAATCATGGTAACAACGCCTAGTCTTTAAAAATGACTAGGGGTAACAGAAAGTGCTTCCAGTGACCGTTCCTTACATTTCGGACTTAGGAACAATTGCAGACATTGCGGTTAAGATGTGTTTGACTCCTCATCTTTTATTAAAACAATAAAATGTCACAGATAAAACCTACAGCAGTTATTACAACTGAGCGCAGTCAAGGCAAGTGTGTGACTTCTTTTTCTTCCCAACAAAATAAAGTCACAGGATTACAGTGCTTTGCTTTCATGACAATAAGCATTGATTAGGTGTCTAATGTGTGCTGAGTAATTTGCTCCAGGGAACCCAAATGGCTGTCAAACAGTCTCTGGAACTTCCTCAATGCCTTCAAAGATGATGATAGATTTCCTAGGCAAAATTCCTCCCACTCTGAAAGGCTACACACTTCGTAACCAATTATTGCTGCTGAGTAGCGGCACAAGGAAGAGAAATGATATTTAATGATAGCAAGAGACTGGGACTCAGAGCTTCTGTCCTCCCATGGCCCTTGCACTTACGGCCTTGCTTTTTGAACAACCTTCTGGCTTGTCTGTGTGGGGAGACTTCTACTTACTTATCCTTCAACACCAAGCACAAATAACGCCTCCTCAGTTCCCCAGACACAGCGATTTTCTGTTCTGTGCCCATGCCTGCAGGTTGCAGCTGCCACTCATACAGTAATCATTCGTTTGCGACTTTCAAAGAAAGAGAACTCACTTTTAGAATCTTCACCTCCCCACTCTGTCCCTCAGCACCCTTAACACCACAGTTGGCAAAAGAGGACAATGGAAATTGGATGAACATAAAAAATGGATGGCTGGTAGAGTGTGTGCCTCTGCCGAAAAGGCTCCTGTGGAGGACGTTGCTTTGCTCACAGACCTCCTGAACTTCAGTCTCCTCACCTCTCTCCTCCACATCCCAGCAGTAAATATAGTGTGAACATGGTGTCTTAGTTCATCTTAGTTTTCTGTTGCTTATAACATAATACCTGAAACTGGGGTATTTTACAGGAAACAAAATTTATTTCTTAAGTTCTGGAGGCTGGGAAGTCCCACGTTGAGAAGGTGCTTCTGGTGAAGGCCTTCTCGCTGGTGAGGACTCTCTGCAGAGTTCCAATGTGGCAAAGGCATCACCCAGTGAGGGGACTGAGCCTGAGAGCTCAGGTCTCTCTTCCTCTTCTTGTAAAGCCATCAGTCTGAGTCCATGATAGCCCATTAATTCATTAATCCATTAACCCATTAATCTATGAATGGATTATTCCATGAGTGAAGGAAGAGCCCTCCTGATTCATTCACGTCTTAAGGGCCCCACCTCTCGGTACTGCCACACTGGGGATTAAGTTTCACAGTGGTGAACATTCAAACCATAGCAGATGGAAAAAGCGTCATCGATAATACAGCATCCTTCCTTGAATATTCCTTCTCAGCCACGTAAAGGTTTTTGAAAACTGGCTTCTTGGCTTTTATGTGGCCAGAAAATTTTACGAGAACTAACTATGGTTCTAAGAAAAGATTTTTCTGAGTGAAGTGAAACTCCTTCTATCACTGCCTATAGACTAAAGACAACATCCCTGTGCAGCCCCCAGAGAAGACCAGGGAGCCCCAGCTGAGCTCCACAGGTACCTGTAGAGACATGGGGATGAAGGTCTGGCCCAGAAATCCACAGCTCGGAGAGAGACGGCAGCCAGCAGCCCTCCTGCAGTTGTCCCCTCTGCCCTAAAGTCCTCTCTTATCTCCTACACACAGACACCCAGCTCAGCCTGTAGGGAAACGTGCCAAATGCTGCCGCCTCCAGTAAGCCTTCCATGGTTACTATCGCCAGAATATTATAGCCTCTCCCCCACCCCATTATAGCCCTACTCTGCCCTATAATATTATGATATTTATTAGCATGTTAGGACCCCCCCGTTAGACTGCAAACCCTTGAGGTCAGTGATTATATCTTAGTCTTTTTGTTCCCTCCACCCCATCTATTCACCTTCTCCTTTCCCTTTCTCTCTGTCTCCGCATTCCTCTCTGTCTCTCTATCTCTATCGCTGCCTGTCTCTCTCTCTTACACAATACTCATGCTCACCACAGTGCTGGTCCCCAGAACTTTGTGAAAGAGCCTGTTGAGAAGCTCAAAGAATCTCTGCTCCACTTCCCCAAGGAAGATGACTAATCCCCTTCGTGCTCAGCGGAGAGAAGTGAGCAGCCACATCTCTCTGAAACAGAGCTCAAGCCACAGCAGTCCAAACTCCTTTACAGCACAAGAAAAAATTCATCCCTTTGAAGCAGTTCTTGCATTTCCCAACTCACCTTTGAAATAAAATACTTGCATTGAACAAAAAATCAAAATAGCTCATCCCCTTTTAGGGGTACCTTGCTTTATGCCCACAATATCTGCTCACAATGTTTCTGAGACTCCAGGCAACATAAGGTTGCAAACCAGAGACACCATGGGGAGATGTTAGCCACCCCCACAAATTTATAAGAAAGGAAAACTAAGGCCTTAGGAGATGAGGAGCTGGCCTGTGGGATGTGGGTCCAGGTCCCTGGCTCTGCCAAATGATGAGGTGGGAGGTCACTGGGCAGTAATTTCTGCTTGGTTTCCTTTTGTGAAGCAGAATTAAAGATTTAACTGTCAATGCTCAAGATTCAACCAATAAAATGGGAAAAGGAAGCTGAACAGGGAGGCATCAAGTCCCTTCATAAGCCCTAGAGTTCCAAGGCCCATGCGTGCTGGCTATCGGGGCTGCCTGGCCCCCACGCCTGCATTTGTGCCCGGTGTACCTGGTTACCATGACAGGGACAGTTTCCTGATCTGTGGGTGGCCGTGGGGAAACAGCCCTCCCTGCCTGCCTGCTTCCAGTGCCATGGTGAGAAGACATACAGTAAGCCTGACAAAGGCAGCAGTGTGCGGTCGTGGTCTAGGGCAGTGCGGCTCACTAGCCAAGACGTAGTGGGGAAATGGGCTGAGAGCCCAAAACACTAGGGAAAAGCATTGCCACATCACTGCTGCAAGAATCAGAATGCTTGAACCTCTTGAACAGCGGGGCTAAAGAGAGTTTTACCTGGGTGTGAACGGATGACTCACTCAGGGATTACAACACTCAGTTTCCTGGCTCTCCTCTCTGGGCCTGGAGTGGCTCCTGACTCAGTTTACCCATCTGAAAACTACCTAATGAGGTGTGTCCTCAGCCCAAGGTTGGGAAAGGATGAGTGAGTGGAGGTGAGGTGTGGCCCAGGTGATGGCTAGATCCTCTGTGTCCCTCCCTCCTACTCCTGTCTCACCTGCCCTCTCCCAGCTCTTCTCGGACAGATTGACTCAAAGGAAGCCTCATCACCCACCTCCCACCCAACAGACTCTTCTCAAGACGCACCCAGACTAGGAATGACCTCATGCCTCTCCTCACCCCAAACCACTCCCTTCTGTAAGCTCCTCTCTGCTGGGACCAGCCCTGTGTCTCCCAGCTCACGGGTCACTGCAGCAGCCCCCAAGCCTGTGGAGAGGAATCCACCACTCAGCTTGTCATGCATCTTTCTCGCCCGATACCATCATCGGCACGTGCAGGGGTACTGGGCTCCTGATAGGGCTCCAGCACCCAGCAGCTCCTAGGGACACACCTCCCTGCTGTGTGCCTGACTCTTCACAGTTCTCAGGGTCCCCTGCAAGCTGGGGACGGAGTGGTCAGCAGTATTCACATGCTCAAGATACCCTCTTTCTCCTGGGCCATAGGCTTGCTCTTTGTTGGAGAAAAAAAAGTTGAGGAAAATTAATCTTCAATTCAAAGTATAAAGAAAAGCAGTATGATGGGCTGCCAAAGAGTGAGGGGAAGAGGATGGTGTGGGGGCTGGGAGAATTTTAACCTAGACATCTGTTCCGAGAGGGACAAGGAGGGAGCGCCTGCTCAGAGACAGCCCTTAAGGCTGTGCAGTGGCACCAGGACTTCAGGGTGAGCCGTGGGTGCGGTAGGCAGCCACCCATCCATTGCGCCACAGAGGAGCTCCCAGTGGGGTCTGAGGAGTGAGAAAGGTGACAAGGGTGGCCAACAACTGATCAAGACAGTGTGGGCCAAGCTGCACCTGCTGTGCTCCAGATCGTCCACATGTCCAGTGTGGCACAGTGACAGAAAGGAATTGTACACACTGCCACTGTCCCCGGGACCCTGGAGAAGCACTGTGCCCCTGTCTCATTGGATGAGGCTTTATCACAGAGAAGCATGGCATCTGTCCCTGCTGATGACAGGCAGTTAGTGGGGGGTGCAGGCCTGGGCTGATTCTCGTGGAGAGGGAATGGCAGGGAGCCCCACTTGCCAGGGACTGAGGGAGAGGGTGAGTGGGCCAGAAAGAACCCAAAGTTTACTCAGAACAAGCCAGGAGCCTTTCTGGTGTAGTTTTTGTAATTCTCACCTTGACCTACTCAGGTCTATGTCACAGTCTCGTTCTACAGCCAGGAACACCGAGGCCCAGAGAGGCTATCAGGTATGAAGATTGCACAGCATCAGGGGCAATTGGGATTTGAAGCCAGGACTCCCGGGCCCCCTTTCCTTGCTGTGCCTGAGCTGCTCTCTGATGAGATCAGCAGGGAGCTGTAATTCAACGTCCAAAGCTGCGGTGGAGGAAGGCGGAAAGGAGGGACCACAGCTGCTTCCCACTCACAGGCAGGCAGGAAGGAAAACCCTGGGGGAGGGACGCCCAGCAAGGGCAGATCCTTTCCTGGCCCCCGACACGCCCCGTGACGTGTGCGGTGCACGTTGATGCCTCTGTTGGGAGAGAGCCATCAGGCCAAGCAACAGCCAAGCATCTTGCGGTGCTGAGACATACCTGGAGCCCGGCTTCTTTAGGGAAGAAGAAAGAGGTGGCGAGATGAGAAATGAGGCTGGGCCTGCTACGGAAACCAGTTGGTTTCAGTTCACACGGGTTTGGGGAAGCACCCAGCTAGTTTCAGTTCAGGAAGCCAGTAGGTGGGGAGGGAGCGTCTCTTCACAGTCTTGTTCCACTGGGAAATCTGTCCAGATCAAATGCCATCTATTAAGGGCCTGCTCCCTGACACGACCTTGGCATCCAGGGGTAAGGGTGTGGGGACTTTGGAGGACTTGGTTTGGCCCTAACATCCTGCAGACTGGATCCTATTTTTATCTCCCAGAAGCTTCGTGAAATAAGAAAACCATTTCAGAGTGTAGGGGAGCCACAGAAGGGCTCAAAGTTGATGCCAAACCAAAGGGGTGAATCCAGACCCCGGGACCCTCAAAGAAATATGTATGTCTGAGTTCCTACACTGAGCAGGGGATGGGGAGAGGCAGAAGATTGACAAGGAGGGAGGACTGTCTTCCTGGGCATGTTTTAGAGCAAGGAGCAGAAGGAGGTTGCAGTGCAGGTAGGACAAGGCCAGTGCAGCCCTGGCCTCACAGAGCTGCTACTGACAGGAACCCACCCTTCACCTGCTGCCCAGGAAAGAGTTTGTAGTTTCCATAGAAAACAGATGGGTTGGCTCGGCGCCTGTGGCTCAAGTGGCTAAGGCGCCAGCCACGTACACCTACGGTGGCAGGTTCGAATCCCCAGTCCGGGCCAGCCAAACAACAATGATGGCTGCAACCAAAAAAAAAAAAAAATGGCCGGGCGCTGTGGTGGGCGCCTGTGATCCCAGCTACTTGGGAGGCGGAGACAGGAGACTCGCTTAAGCCCAGGAGTTGGAGGTTGATATAAGCTGTGATGCCATGGCACTGTACCCAGGGGGATAGCTTGAGGCACCGTCTCAAAAAAAAAAAAAAGTAAAACTCAACTTTATGTCATTTACAAAGAGGTGCAACTAAGGCATATGGATATAAAAAGCTTGAAAGTAAAAGCATGGAAAAGTATATTTTTATACACCTTAGAGTGAAGAGTCATACATTTTGT